>VWPU01002879.1:0-44670 GCA_013398955.1 Callaeas wilsoni
GGGGTGGATGCTGAGGGGCTGGGAGTGGATGATGGGGGCTGGGGGTGGATGCTGAGGGGCTTGGGATGGATGCTCAGGGGCTGGGGTTGGATGCTCAGGGGCTCGGGTGAGGATGTTCCCTGTGGGAGGGCTCACCCAGCTCCTTCCAGCTCCCAGCCTGGGCTGGGCCAGTAAAAGCCGCTCATCCTGCCCAGAGCCTGGGATCCATCAGCAGCAGGGAATGGGATTGCTTTGTGAGCAGCTCTCAGAGCTCTGTGTTTTACAGAGGTGCATCCTGATGTGATGCTCCATCACATCACAGCAAGTGTGGCACTGCAGGGCAGGAGGAGATGGCGTTCCATCAATAAATGAGACAGAAAAGTGACGCTGCCTTAAAACAAGGGATAAAAGCAGGATCTGGGTGTTAAGCTGGAGGCAGGAAGCTCTCAGACTCAGGAGATGTGTCCTGGTGAAGCGAACAGATTGGGATTCTGCTCGGGATCATCTGCACAGACATCCCTGGAAGTCAGAGAATTAATTCTCGTGGGAGGAGAGGGAAAAGAGGGATCCCGAATAAACGGAGTGGGAAATGACCGGAGGTAACCAGTGCATCTTCAGCAGCTGCAGGGAGGGGTGGTTCACTTGTACCTTTTATTTGCCTTGGGGGACATCCCTGAGGAATTTTACAAATGACAACGGTCTGTTTCAACAACTGTTTTACTTGTTTAAAGTGGATATAAATAAATCTGTTTCCTCCATTTATTTTCTGTAACCTTGTGCCATATTTGACTGTTTCACTGTCAGGTACAGACACAGGGCTGCTCCCAGGAGGGCTCGGCCTCCCTCAGCTCCTGTCAGGGCTGTGGCCCTGTCCCAGAGCTCCGAGCAGAGCCAGCCTGGACAGGAGCAGGGAGGAGCAGCGGGGCTGGAGTCAGCCCGAGCCGGGGCTGGGCCGCTGGATCCCACCTGTCCCTGACGGATGCTCTCTCCCTGGCCTTTTCCCACAGGGAGCATCCCTCAGGAGCTGCCTCCAGCCCCGGCACTGCCGGCTGCCCTCCTGCCACCTCTTTGCAGCCACACATCTGCCATCCCTCCGTGCTCCTGGGATCTCTGCTCTGGTACCTGAGGGACTCAGAAACACAGGTCCAGGCAGGGCAGGAAAACACCACAGAGAAACTGCTGAAGCTGAGAATGCTGGGAAATGTTTGCAAAGAATTGATCCCAGCCAAAGACAAACCATCATCTGAATGTTTGGGATGAAAGGGACCCCAAAGCCCACCCAGTGCCACCCCTGCCATGGCAGGGACACCTCCCACTGTCCCAGGCTGCTCCAAGCCCGATGTCCAGCCTGGCCTTGGGCACTGCCAGGGATCCAGGGGCAGCCCCAGCTGTGCCGGGGCCTGCCACCCTCACAGGGAGGAATTTCTGTCTAACATCCCACCGAAGAGATGGTGGAGCAGTGGCAGGTGTCAATCCCCGAGCAGCCGGGGCTGCTCTGAGCACGCAGGGAGCTCCCAAGGTTGCTCTGAACAGCGAGAGCGGGAGCACGGCTGCGATGAGGCTCTCGAGCTGTGCTGGTTTACAGCACCTTTAAGGATCCCTCCCATTCCCACATCCCGGCTCTGGGACAGAGTTCAGGCTCCAGCACCGCTCCCGGCGCTCCGGAGGGCACAGTGGAAGGGGATCACTGGGAAAACCCAACGTAAACCAGTAATAACTTCTGTGGGTCTCAGTTCAGGGCTTTCCGTGGGCCCACAGATCTCTGCCCCGCAGTGCCCGTGGCGCAGCAGCGGCGGCAGCGACGGGAAAGCGCTGCACAGGGAGTGGGGAGCGGGACAGCACGCAAAAGGGGCTCTGCCCCGGAGAAATGCTTGTAAAACAGGGGCCGCAAGGGTAACCTGTGTCTCCCAACAGCTAATTACAGATTTGCGTGTAAAATTAAAGATATTCTTGTTTAACTGAGGCGTTCACTCCTTGCAGGCTCACACTGAAGGATTTCCTCCTGGAAAACAAAGAGCAGATCCCACACTGCATCCTCATTCCTGCCTTTCCTAGGATGGAAATCCCTCTGCCTCCCCATGCATCCCTGTGTTCAGGTAAAGCCTGTTTTCCCTGAGCTCTGCTGGATATTAACTTTATCTCTGCAATAAACTAAAGGAATATTTGAAGTGTGTTGTTCTCTGGGCACGTTTAGGTTTTATGGCATCAGAATGTCCATGTCCGGAATCTTCTCTGTGCCATGTGTAACACATTTACCACTTGCAGTTTAGTATTTTATTAAATATATCAGGGTCACCATTCCCAGTAACTGCTGCTTGCATTTTTCCTCCTTTAAAGTAACATAAAAGAAAATAGGATTGAAATTAAAACAATACAGAAGTTATAAAAACTCTATAAATACATTCTATGTTTCTATGGCTATTACCTCATTTTCCACTTCAGAGTTATCTTTGGGTGACAGGAAGCCAAAATCCTGAAATGGTTTAATTAGGCTGAAAATCTTATTTAATAAAGTTCTGCTGGAGAAACACAAGGAAATGCTATTAACTTCCACCAGAATCAGTGGAAGGCAATGGTGACTTTTACTGTGCAAAGGACACCATAAATCAGAACAGAGCTGAACAGTAACTGTGACTGTGTTTCAGTCATTTCTGAGGCTGCTCTGAAGAGTCCCTCCATCCCAAAAAAGTACTTTTTGCAAGGAAATCTGTTTATTCGCCTGCTCCAGGCTGAGCATAATAAACAACAGCCTTTTCCTGGAGAACCTGGGCATGGACACAACCCAGGACCCTCTGGGACAGCCCTGCCTGGGAAAAGGCAAATCCGGGCTCAGTGGGATGCACAGATGCAGCTGGAACAGCAGGAATGAAATCCATGGAAAACGTCAGCCTTTAGGAAAGAACAACCCCCAAGCCCCCATACTTCACTGGATTAAACAGCTTTTGAAGAGGCTGCCAGCAGCAGGGCTGTGCACAGCACGGAGCAGGACGGGACGGGCTTTAAAGGAACTCCTCATCCCAAAAATTCACAGAGGCTGTGCACAGCACGGAGCAGGACGGGATGGGCTTTAAAGGAATTCCTCATCCCAAAAATTCACAGAGGCTGTGCACAGCACGGAGCAGGACAGGATGGGCTTTAAAGAAATTCCTCATCCCAAAAATTCACAGAGCGTGACTGGGATGTGCTTTAAAGGAATTCCTCACCCCAGCAATGCATGGAGATGGAGCAGGAGGGGCTGGGCTGGCAGCCTAAATCCAACGGGATGTTCGATCCTTCTGGGATGGGCAATCCAGGAATGGACATCCAGGGGGCAGAGAAGAGCCACGGGACAGGTGGCCAGGTGAAAAATTCCTTTCATTGTGGAAAGAGGATGTATTGGAAGTGATTTTGTACCTTACAAACAGAAATATATAATTTCAAATGTTTTTCTGGAGGTGTGCCCCCCACAAGGATCTCTGCCAGAGCTCATTTCCACTCCTTCCCCTCACACCGGGCTTGCGGAGGTTGTTCTGCAGGTCTTTGCCATTGGTGCAGCACCCAGGTACCCCCAGAAAGTTCAGCATTGTTTGAAAACTCAGTAAAATCTATACGAAGTAGGCTCAAAGCACAAGAAAATGTCTGAGCCATTAGAGTTGGAAAAGTTGCCCAAGGCCACGGAGCCCAGGCTGTGCCTGACCCCACCCTGTCCCCAGCCCGGAGCTCTGAGTGCCACCTCCAGGAATTCCGGGGACACCTCCAGGGATGGGCACTCCAAACCTCCCTGGGCAGCCCCTGCCAAGGCCCTTTTAATCATGTTATTAAAGTTATTATCTGCAACACCTGCTTACTGCACCACTGTTTTTCTAAAATGTCCCCTCTCACCTTTCTCCAGTCCCAAGGAAACTCGTTCGCTTCTCCCAGTCTCCTCTCAGGAGCCTCCTCCTGCTGCCGTGCCCGAGCCTGCCGCGCTCTCAGCACTTTCCTGGGAGCGGCAGCTTCCCTTATTCCCATCATTTCTGCCCCTGCACTCGAGCAGCCCTGCCAGTCCTGGTGCTGAGGGACCAAGGACAGCTCCGAGCCGGGGCTGGAGATACCGGCTGCTCTTGGAACCATTTTGGGAATTTGACGGGCTGGATTTTTGCAGAGCAAACACTCTGCAGAGAGCTGGGGCACGAAGGCCCCGTGTCCGTGTTAAATCCCAGAATAAGAGAGAGAGCCCAGGGTTTGGCACCGCCAGTGCTGACCCGGAGCTCTCTCGTGCCCCGGAGCAGAGGCAGCCCCGCTCTGCGAACCTCGGGGTGCCGAGAGCACCAGGCTCTGGTCCATAGCCCTGAGATCTCCCTTCCAGGAGAGCGAGGAGCCACACCTGCCTCCCCAAAGGCTGGAGGGACACGGCTCTGGGGCACTGGCCAGGCTGGGGGCACTGGGGACAGCCGGGGCTGGCTCCGCTGTCACCGTGACCCCCGCGAGGGACAAGCGTGTGCCGGGTTTAGGGAGCTGCTCCTCGGCTTCCCAGGGAATGAGCTAAGGACAGGGACAGCGGGAAGGCAGAAAGCCCCTGCTGTGTGCGAACACAGCCGGGATCAGCAGCGCTGCTGGGGTGGGGATAAACCTGCACAGGAGGGGAATGCTGCCAGTGCGGGGCTGGGGAGACCCGGGACAAGCGGCTGGAACAACCGGACGCGGCACTGGGCGGCACTTGGGGTTGACAAGGCGGTGGTCACGCAAATCCTGGACTCCAGGATTTTATGAGCCTTTTCCAAGCTCAGCGATGCTGTGGCTCCAGAGGAGGGACGAGTGAGACACCCGTAGGTGCATTCACACCCGTCTGCACACACATCCGTGCATCCACTGCTCCGCGGGCACTGCGCTCTCATCGTGACACTCAAACACAGCCCTCGGGGGCGGTTCTGCCCCCAGCACAGAACGGGGTGAGCAGCTCGGCACAGGAACCTGCCCACGCTCCAGGGACTCGTCTGGGTGGTGCCGGGCACTGCACAGGTCAATCGGCTGTCCAGGAATGCAAACCGGCCAGGAATTCCAGCAGGCTGGGAATGACAAGAGGCCTTCAATCCTTAGAGCAGTGAGGACATGGGATCACCTGAAATGGGGTCAGAGATTGCTCAGGACTTGATCCCACAGCGAGGTGCGTGCTGGTGGCTCTGGAATGCTGTGCTTGTGCCTGGAATTTGGGGAATATGCCCCTGGATCCCTGGAAGTGTTCCAGGCCAGGCTGCCAAGGCTTGGAGCAGCCTGGCACAGTGGGAGGTGTCCCTGCCATGGCAGGGGTGGCACTGGGTGGGGTTTAAGGTCCTTCCAACCCAAATCATTCTGGGATTTTTATGGCAAAGTAAAAGCTCTCTTCTAAAGCAAATGATTTAAAAATGAGCCTGCTCCAAAGGCAAGTGTTCTGCTTAAAGGCATCTTGTGGGTAACTCCTGGCTAAGCACACCCAGAAAATGTCAGTCCTGCAGAAGACTTTGGAAGCTTAGCCCAGGGACTACCAGAGGAGAGGAATTCTCAGGAATCTCTTACCCCTCAGGGAATCACAGCATAACCAGAAAAATCCAATCGTTTTTGCAGAAGATTTTGAGTACGAAGTCATTCCCTGCCTTTTGTTGCTGATGCTCACAGATATTTTTTTCTTCCCACTCCGTTTTTGCTGCACCACAACACAAAACCCGGGATGAGTTTTTACCGCTGAAAACGGGGAGCGTCTCACGCGGAGTCAAACATCAAACAGGGAGTGCAGGAACCGCCCCGAGCCAGGCAGGATGGGGGGAAGCAGCGCAGGGGTTTATTCCCTTTGTTTCGGGCTGCATCAGGTGTGACTGGGGCTGGCGTTTAATTGCAGCGCCGTGCACGAGCCCAGGAAATGCTGAGGAACGGTATCAATTCCACGGGAAACAGATGGAAATCGGCTGTGAAAAAACACTGAGCAGAGCAGACAAATGGCTCACAAAGTGTGAAAAACCCCTCAGAAATAGCACATTTGGAAGTTTCTCATATTGTTTGATTTATTTACTCCACAGTTTATAAACTGCAATGCTGGAATGGCTCTAAGGGGTGTTGATGGCTCCTGACAGCCTTGAAATAATTGACTGATATCAGTTTTAGTGCTGAAGGAAGCAGCAGCCTGGGCATTCTGCAGAGCTGAGAGTCACCAGGATGAGGGAGCTGCTGGCTGTGGTTTCCCCCTCCTTAATTCGGTGTTGTGTTTGGTGTGTGAGGTGGTGACCCAAACCCAGAGCTCACCTGGTCATTAATTCTGCTTCTCCCCAGTGCCGGGCACTTGTGCAGCTCATTTAGAGCTTGTTCTGTGGGTGCATATCCATAAAATAATATACGTATTATTCCATTCCATTCTGTTGTGCTATGCATATTCTACACATCCATTTAAAAACATCTGCATATATATTTTAAAATAATCAATAGTCCACACCCAAGGGGTAAAAGCAGCAGGTGAAACAAAGCCAAGGTCCCAGGGCAGTGGGAGAAGAGGAGCAGAGAGCCCTGAGTGACCTCAGCTCAACAACAGACAAATGGTCAAAATCTCTTGCAAAGAAACGGTGGGAAATGGATCCAGGGGGAGGAGGATCCTGTGGGAGAAGGATCCCGCGGGAGGAGGATCCATTGGGAGGTGGATCCCGCGGGAGGTGGATCCCGTGAGAGAAGGATCCCATAGGAGGAGGATCCTGTGGGAGGAGGATCCCGTGAGAGGAGGATCCCGTGGGAGAAGGATCCCGCGGGAGGAGGATCCCATGAGAGAAGGATCCCGTAGGAGGAGGATCCTGTGAAAGAAGGATCTCGTGGGAGGAGGATCCCGTGGGAGAAGGATCCCGCGGGAGGAGGATCCGGTGGGAGGAGGATCCCGCGGGAGGAGGAGCCGATGAGAGGAGGAGCCCGTGGGAGGAGGATCCCGCGGGAGGAGGAGCCGATGAGAGGAGGAGCCCGTGGGAGGAGGATCCCGCGGGAGGAGGAGCCGATGAGAGGAGGAGCCCGTGGGAGGAGGATCCCGCGGGAGGAGGAGCCGATGAGAGGAGGAGCCCGTGGGAGGAGGATCCCGCGGGAGGAGGAGCCGATGAGAGGAGGAGCCCGTGGGAGGAGGATCCCGCGGGAGGAGGAGCCGATGAGAGGAGGAGCCCGTGGGAGGAGGATCCCGCGGGAGGAGGATCCGGTGGGAGGAGGATCCCGCGGGAGGAGGATCCCGCGGGCCGTGTCCCTGCCCACGGCCGGGGTGCGATGGGACGAGCGCTGCGGTCCCTCCCCGCCCGGCCCCGGCCGGGGTTCCGCGGCCCAGGGGAGAAGTTGTGGCTTTATCCCAAGGCTGCTCCCCGCCAGGGCGGAGAATTGAAGTGGCGCTGTAATTGCTCTCCCCTCTGAATTCGAGGAGTGTCTGATCTGTTCCGTGCCCAGCTCGGGGCATAAATCAGCTCAGCCCCCCCTCATTAACGCCCAGCGCTAATTGTGCCAGCCGCGGCAGTGCCCCGCCCTGGCCAGCCTCGCCCAGGGGAGCGATCCCGAACAACTGACGGCAATCAGAGCCTCTGTGGCTCCCGCCGAGCTGTCGGGATGCTGGGAGCTGCCGGTTTATTTCTCCTTGGCTTTTATTAATGCCGAGTATTTATCCATCCCTGCAGCAGCAGCACAAGTTCAACCCCCCATATATATTTTATGAGCAATATTTTTAATGCTTTTTAATAAAACAAGAAAACAAGACTCCCGTCTAAAATGTCCTTCATTAAGAATCAAAGTAAATGAGCAGAAGGCTCCAGTGGAATGTGAAGAGTTTTCCATTAGGAGGGAGCTAAACTAATAAGTTACCGTTAACTGGCTCGTTAAAAGGCGCCGTTCCCTCAGTAAGAGCAGCACTGCAGCATCAGGGAGGGAAAGGATTGATGGCCTTCCCAGGGCATAAAAGGAATGTTCTCTCCTTCCCTAACCGCACCCACCCCCGGTCATCCCTGTGCTGGGGAAGCCGGGAGCTGAGCGGGCACGGCCTGGGCATGGCCTAGGCTCAGCCTGGGCACGGAGCAGCCACAGCCAGCCCAGCCTGGGCAGGTGACGCCTGCCCCGGAGAAGCCAAAGAGGAGGAGCGGCTCCTTTGCCAAGAGGGACCTGGGAGTGCTGCTGGGTGAGAGCTGGACATGAAAGAATGAACCCCTGAGCCCTGGGCTGATCCCCAGCGTGGGCAGCAGGGACGGGGGATTCTGCCCCTGTGCTCAGGTGAGACCCCACCTGCAGAGCTGCCCCAGCCCTGGGGCCAACAGCAGAGGACCTGGAGGTGCTGGAGGGAGTCCAGAGGAGGCCACGGAGCTGCTCCAGGGCTGGAGCCCCTCGGGAGCCAGGCTGGGAGAGCTGGGAATGTTCACCTGGAGAAGGGAAAGAGCCAGGGAGAGCTCAGGGCTCCTTGCAGGGCCTGAAGGGGCTCCAGGAGAGCTGGAGAGGGACTGGGGACAAGGGCTGGAGGGACAGGACACAGGGAATGGCTTCCCACTGCCAGAGGGCAGGGATGGATGGGAGATTGGGAAGGAATTCCTGGCTGGGAGGGTGGGCAGGCCCTGGCACAGGGTGCCCAGAGCAGCTGTGGCTGCCCCTGGATCCCTGGCAGTGCCCAAGGCCAGGGTGGACACTGGGGCTTGGAGCAGCCTGGGACAGTGGGAGGTGCCCATGGCAGGGGTTTGGAATAGGATGAATTTTAAGGTCCCTTCCAGCCCAGGCCATTCTGTTATTCTGTGATTCTTCCCAGTAACACCTTGTTCCCAGGCACTGGCCATACTGGAAGCTGAGGAACTCTTTCTTGAGCCAGTAGAGGCTGGAAAAGCCTTCGGGTGGCTCCTGTTTGCTCAGAATCCCACGCCAGATTGCCGGGGCTCCAGGCACTGCGGGACCATAAAGAAAACATATGGGCAGCTTTTTATCTGCTTCTCAGTCCTGCTCTTGATATAGCTCAGCACATGTGCACAGGAGGGAAAAATACAATTTGCATGAAAAACACTTCCTTTGCAGGAAAATGTGTGTGAGTCGAGAAAGTGCATAAAAATATGTTCCTGCAGCACTGTTATTGATAGAGCTGAGCGTGATGGATCGTTATGGATTGCAAATGCTGACAAAAATAAGCTGCAAATAACTCTTCGGTGCAGTGCTAGTGACAGGGGAGGCAGCCGTGTCACCCATCTCCAGCAATGCCCGTCTGCAGCGCACGGAGACCACCCCCTGACCCGGGGGTTTCCTTGCGGCCTTTGGCTGGGCTGGACCGCTGGCTTAGCTGGACCCCAGCCCGGGTCTGCATTTGGCCAGGAAAGGCACTTGGAATCGAATCGCAGACTGGTTTGGATGGGAAGGGACCTTAAATCCCACCCAGTGCCACCCGTGCCGTGGCAGGGACACCTCCCACTGTGCCAGGCTGCTCCGAGCCCTTTCCAAGCTGGCCTGGCCCGGCAGCGGGCCCAGAGCTCCAGCAGCGGGCTCCCAGCGCTGAACACTCCCCTCCCTCCCCGGCGCTGCCCCGCCTGAGCTGTCCCCGAGGCTGGTGGCCCTCTTTGCCCGCAGACACTTTCAGCAGTTCGGTCCCACGACCCGAAGCCCTCCCAGAGCCTCTCCCCGCCCGGCAGTGCCCGGCAGCCCGGTGGGGGCCAGGCGGTCCCTCTGCAGGGCCATTCCTCGGGGACAGCGCTCAGGGCTGTGTTCCAAGCGCGAGTGGAGCTCTGGGAGGCGATGCTGCTGCAGTCACTCGCCGTGTAACGGGCTCCGACCTTTGCTGGCACAGCACACTCGGGGTGCTGGGCTTTTCCCGCTGTCCTGTGTTTACACCCCCATCCCAGCAGCCTCAGGGACCGGCAAAGCGGCTGCTCAAACAGCGGCCGGAATACTGAAAAGGTCAGAGCAAAGCGTGCTCAAATCGCAGCCCCGTGTGAAGCCATGAATGAGCGCTCCGGGGCGGGCGAGCTCATCCACGGCAGCGGAGCCCGAGGAGCTGCAGGCACGTCCCAAAGCCTCCGTGTGCGAGGAGGGAGCGGCGAACTTCGCGAACTTCGCTGCCGTCCCTGCCCAGGAAGGCAGCCCCATGACACGGCCCGAGCTGAGGGAGCAGCGCTAAGCCCCGCTCCCCGCGCGGCTCGGAGCCCGTTCCACGGAGCGCTCTGGGCGCTCAGTCCTCCCGCGGCAGCAGCTCCGTGCGAGGTGCGGCCTTCACCCACCTGAGCCGAGCAGCGGGACTCCTCCCTCGAGCTGCAGGTCACAAATGTGCTCACAAACGCCACTCCCAGCCAGGGACGCTGCTCCTCAGCCCACCAGGAGCCACATCCCGGAGCAGAGCCCCCACACCGCCCTAGAGCCTCGGAGCTTTTCCAGCTGTCACCTCACTCACATCCCCTTTCCTTTGTCTCTTGTCTTTTACAAAGGAGCCTCCAACAACTGAGCAGCTCCTGCAGTCACCTGTCCCTGGGAGTATTTAATGTTCTGAACCATCCCAGTCTCTTCCAGGGCTCTCTGGGCTGGGATGCCGGGCACATCTTAGCCTCCACCCCAGAGTGGTCAGTCTCCATCCCTCGGGACGCTCAGGTGGGATCCAGGTGGTCCTGCTTGGCCAGGGAGCTTGGTGCACACAGCATCCGGGGTATTTTGCCTGTTCTTTACACCGTTGCGATGTCCACGTGGACAAAGGGGTCTGGAGCTTCCTCCCGAGGGCAGCTCCCACCTCTGCTCCCCGGGACAGGGACAGGACCCAGGACCCAGGCCCCAGGCTGGAGATCAGGAAAGGCTCTTCCTCCAGAGGTGCTGGGCACTGCCCAGGCTCCCCAGGGAATGGTCCCGGCCCCGAGGCTGCCGGAGCTCCAGGAGCGTTTGGCCAGCGCTGCCAGGGGTGCCCAGGGTGGGGCTGTTGGGGGGTCTGGGCAGGGACAGGGGCTGGGCCGGGTGATCCTGTGGGGCCCTTCCCACTCAGAATATTCCAGGATTCTGTGATTTCTGGGACACTGCCGAGTGCCACACGGGCTCAGGGCTCTGCAAAGCAGCTCCTGGCAAATGCCAAAGGGACTGAACCTGTGACATTCCATGTCCTTCCAGCTATGACAGTGCTGGCCCCACGGGGGAAAGAACGGCAACGAATGAACTCCATGAGGAAAAAACAAGAATGTCCACGGTATTCTGGGTGATTTTATATCAATATCTCTAATTTACTAGAGGTAGAAAATGTCCTCAGGGAGCGAGGTGAGCTCATCTGCCTGACGCCGCCTTTTCAGGAGAAGCAATTCCAGGTTCTGAGCTCTGAAAGCTGCCCCAGGGAACAGCGAGGGGGTGAAAGCTTGCAATTAATGCAATTAATCTGCGGTGGCCAAATTCTGCTTGAATAGAGCCAGTTGGAAAAGGAGATTTTTTTTCCCAATAGCCAAGTCCTGTCCTGCAGGAAAAATGTGTTATTTTTCCTTGACAAAAAGCCAGCCCGCACCGTACAAGCAGAGAAGGCATCCACTCCTGCTTTCTCTCTCACCTCCTTACTGGAGCTTTTTCCTACTTTTAACAGTAATTTAAAAATACAGGGTTTTTCCTCATATTTAAAAACCATAATACATCAGCAATGTCCACTTCTCCCCATCTTTTTAAATTAAAAATTAATAGAAATGGGAAAACCCAAATCTTCCTCCACTAAATTTTGCTTTTATTTTTATAAAAAATTGAGGAAAACAACGAAACCCCAAACCTCATAAATCACGACTTTTCCATTACAAATATTTTGACAGATCTACTCATCACCTCTGAGTTCTTCAGAACTGGAGGTAAAGGTGATTTTCGGGCTACATTTTATTACTTCATTCTCTACTGGCCTTTTCCAATATATCTTGTTCTTTCTTCATCTCTCTCCCGCCAAAAGCTGCTTTGCTGTCGGAGCTGTAATGTGGTTTCTGAGAAGCTGCCAGCCCCCTGTGCCGCTCTCCCTCCCTCCTCACGGTTGTTCCCGAGGTTTTTCAGCCTCCTGCTCCTCCGTCCTGCAGAAACCAGAGGGGTTTGACTTTGAGGAAGCCCAAATTCATTTTTCTGGGTCTCTCATTGCATCCCTCAGTAGAAAAATGAACTTCAGCACTGGGTACAGGAGTGGCTCCTCAGCTCATGGCATCTTTGGATCATCCCAGAATTCCAGACAGGGTTGGATTGGGAGAGACCTCAAATCCCACCCAGGGCCCCCCCTGCCATGGCAGGGACACCTCCCACTGTCCCAGGCTGCTCCAAGCCCCAGTGTCCAACCTGGCCTTGGGCACTGCCAGGGATCCAGGGGCAGCCATAGCTGCTCTGGGAATTCCATCCCAGCCCCTCCCCACCCTCCTAGCCAGGAATTCCTGATTCCCAGTTTCCCATCCATCCCTGCCCTCTGGCAGTGGGAAGCCATTCCCTGTGTCCTGTCCCTCCATCCCTTGTCCCCAGTCCCTCTCCAGCTCTCCTGGAGCCCCTTCAGGCCCTGCAAGGGGCTCTGAGCTCTCCCTGGATCCATCCCTTCTCCAGATGAACATTCCCAGCTCTCCCAGCCTGGCTCCAGAGCGGCTCCAGCCCTGGAGCAGCTCCGTGGCTCTGTAACAGGTCTGTGTCTTTTGTGTGCTCCTGAGGACACAGAATTCCAGGTGGGAGCCTTCACCTCAGCCCTGGAAACAGCTGGGCACGAACCTCCCTCCTCTTGGATGGAAAACACCATCCCTGGCAGTCCCCAAGAGCAGAGGAATTCCTGCTGCCGGGAATTCCTGCTGCTGGCAGTTCCTGCTGCCGGGAATTCCTGCTGCTGGCAGTTCCTGCTGCCGGGAGTTCCTGCTGTTGGGAATTTCTGCTGCTGGGAATTCCTGCTGCCGGGAGTTCCTGCTGCTGACTCTGGACAGGTGCAGCTCGGTGCTAGCTCCAGGTTCTGTCCCAACGGACCCGTGAGACACCCACACCCACATCCCATCTCTCCTGGCCGCAGGTTTACTGGGTCGCCGTTCTGAATGGATGTGTGGGTGCTGTATTCCCTGGATTCAGCTCCTCGGGCACCACAGCTGTGTCCGGCTATCTGCAGCTGACAGCTGACACGCAGCTGCAGGAACCAGCCTCTCCTTTTTCTCTGGGTGCTCCTGCAGGGATGTGACCGAGGGCAGAATCCTCCACAGCCCGTCAGCAGTGCCAAATGAGATTAACTCGTTGCGGGCAGCTCCGGGACAGCAACCTGTGCACACCGGGAGCAAGCCCAAGTCACAGAGCAGGAGAACGGGGGAATTACGCTGCTTTGTATTGATTTCTTCTTTAGGAGAGATTTTTAGCCGTTTAAGTCCTGATTTTTTGCACAGTTGTTTTGGCTGCTTTGTGCCAAATCAGAGCATGACACTTTTTGCCCAAGGTTTTCTGCGCTTGGTTTAGCAGAGACTCAAACCATAAATACCCAGTGCAACCCCGTTAGGTACCACAGGCTGATGGTTTCTTTGTGAATGCCAGAGCAAACACAGGCTTAGCTTTCCCTGCCGTAAAAGTCAACAATCCTGTGCTCTGTTAGGGAACCTGGTTTGATGACAGGAGACAGTGCCCCTGGCCTGAAGGAGAGCGTTTTTGTGCCAGAATGTGGGTTCAGCTCAGCAGGACAAGGCAGAGCCTCCCCGCAGGAGCTCCCTGCTCCCAGCCCCAGGGGGCTGGGCACCACCCCCGTGTGAGGGGAAACCCACCCGGCACAGATCCGGGAATCTCGGAAACTCCCAGCCGGGAGGGACCCAAAGGGCTCCTGGAGTTCATCTCCCAGCCCAGCACATTTGCCTGCATTCCAGAACAGAGGCAGCACTGGAAATTCCCTGTTCAGCTTGACTCATGTTGGCTCTCGTCTCTTTTCTGACCTTTCTGGAAGCTTTTCCTTCTGAAAATTGTCGGTTCTGACGGTGCCACACGGCTGCTGGTTGTTCATTGGGTTAGGATGGGAGGGAGTTTGGGGTGGAAGCTCCATTTCTGACAATCCCAATCACCTTACGCTCTCTGGACTTGTTTACAAATAAGCTAAAAGTCTGTTTAAAGGAGCTTTCCCAAATCCCTTGATAAAACCCAATCAGATCCCAACGCTGGGAAGGAGCAATCCCACCCCAAAGCAGAGCATCTTCAGCGGAAGACAAGGCAGGGACATTTTCTTGGACTTCACACACTAAAGGAGCCACATGAAAATCAGAGAATCAGATAATTCCTGGGGAAAATACAATGGATGTGACTAATCAGAATCCCAAAAATCAGGGCACGATAGCCACGGGTAAGGAACGCAATGGGAAATGCAAGATCAGCAAGGCAACCTTTGCAGTTTGGGATCCAAAGGAGAAAGGAATCCTCCAGTGGAAGCTAACTGGGAAGTGAATTGGTAACAGCAACAAAAATCACTGATCAGGTGGATAATTTAATTAATAGGACAAAGAAGTGGTCATTCCCCTGCTGCTTTTTAAAATAGAGGGAATAATGGACAAGAACAAAAAAATTGTGAGAAAATGTCAAAATTATTAGTGGTTATAGCCAATAATCATAAATCTGTGCTTTGCACCAGTGGGGATGCAAAGTCCTAGAAAACAGGAAAACGGTCAGTGTTACCCAGAACGTCAGCAAGAGACACAACCAGGAGGTGAAAATCAGGGAAATGAGTTCCACTTCACAGGAGAGCAGAGAAGGAAGTCAGCGGGATAAACCAGAAACAGCTTGGTTTTAATGAATCCCATCAAACCCGGCTCCTTTCTTCTCCCAAAGACAGTAATGATCTCGTGATTTCTAATGAACACCCAGCTGATGTGGCTTCAAAAGCGAAAACAGCTCCCCCAGAGCTCCGCCAGGCAAGGGAGAGCAGCGTGGGCTCCAGTAAATCATTCCAGTTTCAGAGGGAAGCACTGGGAGCTTTACAGGACCGGGGTGGGGGATGACAGGTGCAATCCTGCCTGGAAATTGTGCTTGGAGGAAGGTTAGGAATGTTCATTGCCAAAAAGAAAGGAAGAATCTGCACAGGTTGGTCAAACCAAGTCTGGGTGACACCTCCTAAAGAGCCCAGTGCCAGCATGAGCTGGATTGCAGATGGCCCAGACTCGGTTGGGTTGGGAAGAGCCTTAAATCCCACCCAGTGCCACCCCTGCCATGGCAGGGACCCCTCCCACTGTCCCAGGCTGCTCCCAGCCCCAGTGTCCAGCCTGGCCTTGGGCGCTGCCAGGGATCCAGGGGCAGCCACAGCTGCTCTGGGAATACCATCCCAGCCCCTCCCCAGCCTCTCAGCCAGGAATTCCTGATTCCCAGTGCCCCATCCATCCCTGCCTTCTGGCAGTGGGAAGCCATTCCCTGTGTCCTGTCCCTCCATCCCTTGTCCCCAGTCCCTCTCCAGCTCTCCTGGAGCCCCTTTGGGCACTGCAAGGGGCTCTGAGCTCTCCCTGGATCCTTCCCCTCTCCAGGTGAACATTCCCAGCT
The DNA here is from genome assembly GCA_013398955.1 of Callaeas wilsoni. Taxonomy (NCBI): domain Eukaryota; kingdom Metazoa; phylum Chordata; class Aves; order Passeriformes; family Callaeidae; genus Callaeas; species Callaeas wilsoni. Next base: position 15,385 of record VWPU01002879.1, read on the forward strand.
CTCCCAGCCTGGCTCCAGAGGGACTCCAGCCTCACATGGGAATTTAGGGAAGGCGGATGAAGACCTAGCAGACGATGCCGGACTGGCAGAGCTACGGACCAGGAGAAGGAAATCTTTAAGTTGATGGGATTTGAGGCATCACATCAGTGATGAAGTCCCAGAAGCCCTCAGGACAAAGCATTGCTCTGAGCCCCGACTCCCTCGGTCCTGGCTCAGAGCAGCAGGAGCTGTCAGCGTTCAGTTCCCGCACCTGAGGAAGGCAGGAAGGAATCTCTGGGCTAACCAGGATGGAGAAGTGTTCTCCAACCTTTTCTCCTCAGGAAGGAGAGTAAATCAAACTTCCTGCACGTGGGATTCCAGAGGCAGCTGGGTCGGGAGAGAGCCCCTCCGTTCTGACCTCCCTGCGATCCAGGAGTGCCGGGGAACCTCCACATCCAGGGATGTTCCCCAGGCACGGAGGGTGACCCCCGCAGCCCCTCAGCCGGGGTGGCGGTGTCAGCCCTGGGTAATTAAAAACAGGCTGATAAGGGCTGGGGAGGCAGCGGAGAGGCAGCGGAGAGGCAGCAGGGCCCGCGCTCCCTGCCGGCAGGGATTATGGAAAGCGGGAGTCACCGGGAGCTGATCTGGGCCCCTCTCCGCAGAGATTACAGCTCTGACAGCCGCAGGAACACCGGCATTAACTCCTGGGAGCTGCCTGACTTTATCTCTGCCTTTCCACCGAGAGGAGATCACCAGACCAAGGGGGTTAATAGGATTACTCGGGAAAATTACAAATCCAGAGCCATTCTCGGCTTCGAGGTGAATACGTAGGTGTGATCCGAAAGGCAGGAATGTGACAAACAGTGACAGGAGTTGGACATGGCTTGGAGGGACTGTCAGGATCGTGATGGCAAACAAAGGATATGTTCATACAGGTGTATGTCTAACCAACATGCAGGACAGCAGGACAGGGAGGAGGTGACAGTGATGAGGAAAAGGTTGGAGTGGGAACTCATCACCTGGCTCAGAATTAACTCCTAATTTGATATCAGACATGAGATAATTCCTGGGATGCATAAAGATGTTCTATTTCTAAAAATAAAAGCACTGGTGGAAGAAATCCTGGCTCAGGGAGTTGTGCAAGTACCTGAGAAGAGAGACTGAGACATAAATCCAGACATTTTGGGGAAATATCCCATGAATTCAGAGTTCAGGCTGCGGCTGGGGTCCAGGAAGGTGCCTGCCAAACCCCCCCTGGAGGTGAGCCCCTTCCAAGGGGGGACAGCAGAAATGAAGGCAGAGGTTGGGTTCAGGACTGAAAGTGGCCACGCCGCAGTGTCACTGCGGGCCTGGCACCACACACGGCTCGGGGAGCTCGCGGGGTGAGAGGCGCCCCACAAGAAAGCAAACAGCTCGGAATTATTTGCCTCAACTAGTTTCCTATTACAGGAAAAGGACAGATAAAATAAAAATAAAAATTCAAAAAGAGAGACTGCAATCAGTGGGTGCTTCCCATGTGGGGCGTTTGGGTCGGGTCTCAGGGTGCGGTTCCAGCAGGTGTGGGGCCGGGGGGTCAGAGCCCCCAGAGGGGCAGCGGCTGCTGCACCCCAGTCCGGGGCCACGGGACACCAAAGCTGGCCCTGAGCAGGGCTCTGGTGTCCTCGGGGGGCTGTGGCTCCGGTCTGGTGCCGCACGAACAGACCAGCAAGGTCAGAGGGGACCTGTGACCGGCTGAGCACAGACCCCGCAGAGCAGCCCCGTCCTTCGGGACAAATCCAGCAGGAGAGCGAGGCCAGGAGGTGCCCCGAGCCGAGGACAGCCTGTCCCTGGGCTTGTCAGCAGTTTGTCCTGCCCTTCGTGGGGACACCTCAGTGCTGCCGCCAGCACCTGAGCGGGGAACCGCTGGCTGCCAGCAAGCCTGGCCGATGCCTCCTGCCCGGAACTGCAGCCGCTCATTCCACCCAGCACCTGCCGGCCGTTCATGGGTGGGGAAGGATTTCTCCCTGAAGCCCACCTGGCTGCCTGGCCACGTGCTGTTTGCCCTGCTGCCCATCCCCTCGGGGTCTGGCCCACCCCTGCTCCTGGCCGCAGCCAGTGAGGGGTTTGTCCTCACTCCCTGGCACCAAGGATGCACCAGCGGGCTCTGAACCCCGTCCTGGGGGAGAGGAATCGGCAGCAGGAGCTGCCCTCAGAACGGTCAGAGAGCTGGTGGAAGTCACCAGGGCAGCTCCTCAGGGGACGTGAAGGCTCCGGGGAGGATGTACTGGGAAAGCTGGGACAGGGTGACAGAGGAGCCACGAGGGGACAGGCCAGGAGAGGAATGAGCAGCTGGCTGTCACACAGGGACATCGGGATTCTTTCCCTTGCTGGGAGAGCGGCTGGTGGCCCTCGTGTGTCCCTTTGGACACAGAGCCCGGGAACCTTCCCCAGAGCTGCTCCGCAAAGCTGGGGCTGCAAAGGAAATTTGCTCTCGATTTAGGGCAGGGACAAATGTGACTGCAGGCCAGTTGAGAGCAGCTCCGTGAGATCAGGCTCATAATGTCCTGACTCGCAGCAATGTGACCTTTTTGGAAAGCATTTGTTCTTGGAGGCTGGAATTAATACATCTTCCTGTTCCCTGCTGGAACAGCTCCTCCAAAGTGCCTCGAAAATCCCCAGCAGAGAGTGTCAAGCTCATCACTGACTAAAAAATTCCTCCCATAGAATTTCTCCGAGCAAGAAAGAAAACTATTACATTCAGAGACATTTATAAAACAAGCAACACTTGAAAGGACCTTGTAAACACTGAGCTGCTTTGGTGTGACCCATTAGGAAAAAGCTCTTTTTTCCCAGTGGATCGAAGTGAGGGGAGGGTTGTTGGAGTGGGGGATATGCGACACATAAATGTCAGGGAGTGTGGAGTGTTTTGCACGTGTTCAGCGGTGGTGAGGCACAGCAGAGCTCTCAAACCTGCTCCGAGGGAAGGAAAACCTCTCTGTTTTCTGAAGAAGCTTCTCAAATGGAGCTCTTACCCAGAGATGTCCCAGGGAAGAACGTTCTCCCCGTTTCTCTCCACAGGTCTCCTTTTATCCAGCAGCGGAGGGGATGTGCTGCAGGCAGCAGTGAATCAGACCGGGACACGTTCCCGTCGGTCCAGACCCGAGAAGCGGGGCGTTGGAAACTCTGCTCCGTGGCGGGGGAACGGCAGAGCTGCACGGGCCCTGGGAACACAGGTACCTAATGGCTGGCTCTGCTCTCCTGCAGGTGCAGGGAACGAGGCGCTCAGGTGCCCGTGGCATCACTCCAGCCAGGCTCCTGCCTCCAGTCCTGCCACGCTCCTGATCCTTCCAATTAACGGGGAATTTGCTCACTAATCATGCCCCAGACTGCAGCTGTCTTCAAGCAGACTCCTTCTATTTTAATCTTTCTTAGAGACCTGTCAGGGCTGGAGTGTCAGCTTCTTCCTTGCAATGATTTCCTAAATCCCGGTATCCTATTGCACGGGTTTGATATGGAAGGAAGGAAAACGAGATGTGGCTGTGGATGCCCAAGAACCCGCCCAGAGTGACTGGTCCAGCGCAGAGCGGGCGTTGTGCTGCCCAGCTGTGCCCGCAATGCAACCCCAGCGCTGCGCCAGCCCTCGGCGCTGCCTGGGGCAGCTCTGCCAAGGAGCTGCTTCGGGTTTGCTTCCGTTTGTGGGGGCTTTTCTCAAAAATCTCAAAAAATACAAACAATCCAGCAAAAAAGCCACCCCAAAAGTCCAACTTGGACTCTGTCCCTTTCTGTAAAATGAGCATTTATTTCGGCTTTGCAAAGATGGACATTGTTTGGCACTTTTGACTTGGAAACCCAAGGCTGAATATTTCAGTGGATTGGGCTGTGATGTCCAGAGGGAAAACGGCTGCTCCAGCAGTGCTCCAGCACTGGAAAATCTGGAGGTGCTGGGGGCTTTTGGGAAAGTTGATTTCCCCAAAAGATCCAACTCAGTTTTCCTGTCACAGCCCATTCCAGAGGACACAGGGGTTTATCCTCGTGCTGGCCCCACGGCAGCCAGAGCTCACGGAGTGCTTGGCCAGGGTGGGATTGTTGGGATGCCCAGTTACCCTGGAATTGTGGTTACGGGGTGGGACTGCTGGGATGCCCGGTTACCCAGGACCCCCCTTTCCCTGGAATTGTGGTTACAGGGTGGGATTTTTGGGATGCCCGGTTACCCAGGACCCTCGAATTGTGGTTACAGGGTAGGATCGTTACGATCCCCAGCTACCCAGGACCCTGGAGCTGTGGTTACAGGGTGGGATTGTTGGGATGCCCAGTTACCCTGGAATTGTGGTTACAGGGCGGGATTGTTGGGATGCCCAGTTACCCTGGAATGGTGGTTACGGGGTGGGACTGCTGGGATGCCCGGTTACCCAGGACCCTGGCGTTGTGGTTACAGGGCGGGATTGTTGGGATGCCCTGTTACCCAGGACCCCCTTTCCCTGGAATTGTGGTTCCAGGGCGGGACTGTTGGGATGCCCAGTTACCCTGGAATGGTGGTTACGGGGTGGGACTGCTGGGATGCCCGGTTACCCAGGACCCTGGCGTTGTGGTTACAGGGCGGGATTGTTGGGATGCCCTGTTACCCAGGACCCCCTTTCCCTGGAATTGTGGTTCCAGGGCGGGACTGTTGGGATGCCCAGTTACCCTGGAATGGTGGTTACGGGGTGGGACTGCTGGGATGCCCGGTTACCCAGGACCCTGGCGTTGTGGTTACAGGGCGGGATTGTTGGGATGCCCTGTTACCCAGGACCCCCTTTCCCTGGAATTGTGGTTCCAGGGCGGGACTGTTGGGATGCCCAGTTACCCTGGAATGGTGGTTACGGGGTGGGACTGCTGGGATGCCCGGTTACCCAGGACCCTGGAATTGTGGTTACAGGCACAGAGCAGCCTCTCAAGAGCTGCTGCTCATCTCAAGCTAAAACAGAACTGTGGATTCATTCCTGAAACATAAAAAAAGGCCTTTACCAACACTTTGTTTTGCTGGATCCTCACTGGTCTCTGGCTTCCGATTCCAGCACCCAGGGGATGAGCAGGAATGTTCTCACAGCCACACAAATGCTGGTTTTCATGGTTTCACGGACTTTGAAACTCTTCTTTTTGCAGTGCCACGCCCGGGGCCTGGCCCTGCTCCCCAGCATCTGCTGCAGTGCCTGCTGCTCACTGCACGGACACACACGGCTGGGAACGAGCAGCTGGCACTGGGAATGCCAGGGAAAGGAGCTGGAGACTTATTAAGCTAATTATTCGCTGGAACTGGCTCTTCCCCTGTGAATTCCATTTAATCTTCACAGCACAATTTCCTTCAGAAAACACAATGATCGTAATGAGTCAAGTCTGAAGCGTTCTGTTCTTTGCAGGTGAGCAGGTTAATTTTCTCTATAATTAGTTAATTGCCAAAACTTGAGCTATTGATAGCAAGGTAGAGGGAAATCAGTACAACACCTTGTCCGTGTCTCTCGAGGTAAATTACGGCAGAGGAGGTTGGCACTGTAAAGATTATGGGAATTTTGAAGGTCTTTGTAAAATATTTGCTCTCAAGAAATTTGAAAGGAAGAGCTCATGCTTAGCACTGAGCTGATTTATTCCTTAGTGTTCTTCTCTTCCTCTCTTTGCTTTTTCTGAGTCCTGACACTTTGCTACTTTTTCCTTTCTTTCTCCATGGTGAGTTCCAGATTCCCCTCGGAGCTTCGTGGGCCTTTCCCTGAGGGATCTGCTTCCCGTGGTTTTAAACCTCAAGTGTTTGGGTTCGAACTCTGCCAGCACCTCAGCTGTAAAGGATTTCTGGTTGGTTTGTTCAAGCACAAACCACGTTTAGCCTTTTCCTTTTTCCAGCCTCCCAGGGGAGCAGCTTCTTCCCAGCTTCCCTGTGCCTGAGCCAGCCCTTCCTCCAGCCGCTGCCTCTGCGGGCACGGGAAGTCACAGAACCCCAGAACGGGCTGGGTTGGGTTGGAAGGGGCTTTGGGACCATTTGGTGCCACCCCTGCCATGGGCGGGGAACAGAGTGACCAAGGCTTTGGGGACATGGCAGGACCGGGTGAGGCTGCTCCTTGTCACCAGAACCTTCTGCCACGCTTTTGAGGTGAGTGCCAGGACACAGAATCCTCCCCACCAAGTCCGCTCGGGGCTCCAGTGCTTGGGAATTGCCCCCCGTGCCAGCGGCCAGGAGCCAGCCCGGCCCCAGCACGGCCCTGTGACCTCAGCAGGGGTGGCAGGGAGCAGGAGGAACGCTGTCCCCGGACCGCTCTGCTGCTGGGTCAGCGCCGTGGCCGCGGAGCCAGCACGTCCCTGAGCTCCGCAGGCTCCGTGCTCCCGGGTGGCGTGGGCAGGAGAACAGCCAGGCTGGCAGATCCTGTTGGAGCTTTCAGGGAGCAGAGCAGGGCTGCCACGCCCTGAGAACAGCCTGAGAACCCCCGAGAACAGCCTCAGCTGAGGAGCACGGAATGTCACTTTTCCTTGTGCCAGTAATGGCCAGAGGCAGCAGCAGCAGCTCCTCATTGGGATGCAGCACTTCCAGCAGCTGCTGGAGCGGGTCGGAGGGGCCAGTTCACAGAATCTGACTCGTTCCAGGGTTGCTGTTGCTGAAATCACGAAGGTCCCGGTGCTGGGCACACACAGAGCACCCACAGCCCCTGAGCAGCCCTGCGGCACACCGAGCTCTCCGGATCAACAGCACCGAGGACGGAGCGTGGAACAGTCTGGGAAAGGAGGAGAAGGAGCGTGGAACAGCCCGGGAAAGGAGGAGAAGGAGTGTGGAACAGTCCGGGAAAGGAGGAGAAATGTCCCAGGTGGAGGACGGAGTGTGGAACAGCCCGAGAAAGGAGGAGAAATGTCCCAGGCCCCTGCACAAGGCTCGGCTCCAGTCCCAGAGCAGTCAGGAGTTGCTCTGGACGCAGAAACACGGGAAAAAGAGGGGGGCACCTGTCTCTGTGGAGGTCCCGGATCCCAGAGGGAATGGGTGTGAGCTGTGTGAGGGGTGTGAGAGGTGTGAGGTGTGCCATTTCTGTCACGTGTGGGATGTATTTGATGTGTGTGATGGAGGCCCCCGGTGAGTTTTGTTCATGGCTGTGAATTCTGACCTTGGAAATGGAGCCAGTGCAGCACCAACACGTTTTTGCTGTAGCACTCCCTGCTAGTTCCATACAAATATTCCAACCATAATCCGTGCTTCTAAATGCTTTGATTTAATTAAAAAAAAGCAACAACCTCCCATCCAGCCACCTCCAGTGCCTGAAAAATAAAAGGCATTACTGATTTGAGACTCTTCACCAATTAATGTGAATCATAATTTCATGCATTTTCTTTCACAATTCGGTATTGGGAAAAATGGAAATCATGCACAGGAGATGCATCCCAGGACAGAGGAGGTGCTTTTGGCAACCTCAGTAAGTGCCATCAACTTTAGTGTGGGCAGGAGCTGGGTAATAAACTTTCCACAGAGCCTCCCGCTGGGGATCGTTGCTGTGACAGCAGAGACACTGCGAGCCTCCGTTCACTGCTCAGGAAATGTTCACCTCGGTGCTGGCACAGGGAACTCTGCCTGCTGGCCCGTGCTGTCTGCACAGACAGGAATATCCATTCCCATTGTGTCCTCCTGGAAAGCTCTCCTGTTCCGACAATGGCATTTTGGCAGGGCTCAGCTAAAGCTAAAGCTTTACAAGTCACCTGATTCGTTCCAGCCACACGCTTCAATTTCAGAAAATAAATAAATAAGTGAAACCATGTATAACGAAAGGTTTTGGCAGTGCTTGCAATTATTTGTTTTAAAAGAGGCAGAGAAAAGGTAAATTCATCTTGCTAGTAAGAAAGCCTTCACTAAAGCAATTCACCAAAGGAGAAGGGCCTTGGTTTCCTCTGAGATCCTTCCTGACGCTTTGGGGAGCCCCGTGTGGGGTGTGTTTGTGTCCCGAGCACGCAGCACCCAGCTCAGCCTGGCCCGGAGCTGCCTGTGGCTCCCGGAGCCGTGGCAGCCGTGCAAGGCCGCCAGCTGCCCGGCATCAAACGGGAACTGTTCCAGCAAAGCCCTGCTCAGTCACGGGCGGTGCCTGAGCAGTGTCACATTAACAAACCAAAGGACCCCGGCGCCTGGCACGGAACTTTTATTTGAATTTATTTAATTGCATTCGTCACTTTTTTCTGAAAATAATCTTTACACAGGGCACTCTCCAATTAAAAATTATGTATTCCAACTGCTCGAAAGCGTTCTGCTCAATTCAGCTGAGCGGAGAGGCACGGATCAGAGACCTCCCGTGTGGGAACAGCTGTGCGTTCCTCCCTGGGAACGGGGAATTGTCCTTTTCCTTCTGCACTCAGTGCACTGTGGCTGCTGTCCTCCATAGAGGACTGGCCGTGATTCCTCTCATAGGGGAGAAAATTCCTGTGAAACACCCTTGAATTCAACATCCTTGATTTACAAAGATGCTGTTCTGCCAGAGCTTGCAGTGAATTGTTTCACTCAGGCCCCTACTCTGAGGTGCGGAGGTTTAAAAGATTTGGAGACTGGGGAAAGGAAATTCTATTGAGTGAGTTTCACTTGCATGAAATTTATTTATATATTTTTTAATATCCAGGGACCGCTCCTGCCAGATGTGCTTCTTCCCCGGGTGTGCCCCTGAGGTGGCACAGCACAGCCCAGCACAGCCTGGCCAGAACCTCTGGACTCTGAATTTTGCTTCTCTCCCACAATATCCCAGTTTATTCCATGAAAAGGGGAAATATGGCCCAGGGCCCTATGCTGTGTCACTTTCTTTCAGTCCTAGCCAGTAACTAGAGCTCCCCAGCACAGAAGAGTGTAACTCAAGCCAGCAGACCTCAGCCATCCCTCCCCAAAACAACTCAGACTCCTTCCACCCTGACCCCAGGCCGTGCTGGGGACTGCAAGTCCCACTCTCTCCAAGATTTCTTGGAGTTCAGCTTCCCAAACTGGGAGCTAGCGTTCTCCAGAGACACAGCTCATACTGGAGCTTCACCTGCACTGGTGTTCCCACCTCCCTGTGTCGCGGCCCAGTTACTGAACACATCCCCAGGGCTGCCCATAGGAACCCTGAGGTCACACAGCATCAAGTTAACCTCCACCACGGAGGCAGAACTTGTACTTTAGCCCCAGAAAGACAAGGGTGAAGGCAGAGCGCCAGGCAGGAAATAACACCCTGCTTCCAGACTGAGTCTTTAACACCAGGCTGGGCATGGAGAGTTTCCCAACTCGAAGCCCTGCCTCAGTCTGGGAGCCCCCAGGGCCGGCACAGGCACCTCTGGCTCCAGGGGTGCACCCAAATAAATGCAGGTTCGTTCTTTATACAGCTAGAGATACCAGAGGGAAATAAATCAGTCCTTCCTATATCCACAGGGCTATTTGCCCATCAGAAAGAGCATTTTCCATTGCACTCTGTGCACCCCACAATCATCGAAACCCTGTCTGCAGGACCGGAGAGGCTAAAGAGGCATTCACAGAGTGGTGGGAATGCCAAACAGGGAATAAAGCCCAGGGTTCAGGGAATTGCTGCAAGATGGGCCTAATAATGAAACCTCCTTCATGGCTCCCCCTCAGCTGGTTCTGCAGGAATCAGGGGCTTGGACAGGTCTGATCTTCCTCCCCAGGGGAAGAGTCTTCTTCAGCCTCCCCAGAGCCAGCCCGGGAGTGCTCAGCAAAGGGCTCAGAGGGTTAAAGGGGTCCTGTGGGGCTTTCAGGTTGTCTTCCTATGGACATTGGAGATCCTGCCAATCCCACACCAAAATGCTCTGAAGAGCAAAGATTTTAATAAACTCCTGTGCATGGCCAGGATCACAGAAATTGTGGTACCAATGGGAGAGTTGTGAGTCCACCACCGTGAGCTGAGGATTAGAAATCATTGGGATCACCATGAAAATCTGGTTTGGCTTTAGCTGTTGTTATCCCAGGTGCAGCAGCTGGAATCCATAAACCCACAGGGTCATGGACTCACGGAATGGTTTGGGTCAGAAGGGACCTTAAAGCTCATCTTGTCCAACCCCCTGCGAAGGGCAGGGACACCTGCCACAGGTCCAGGTCACTCCATGCAATTTGAGCTCAAAACTTGCCCAAAGCAGTGATTCCCTGAGGAATTAGCCAGGAATGCAGCCAGCGCCAGGGCCAGGGTGTCTGCAGGACCCCAACCCTCCAAGGGCACCTCACGAACCCCCTGTGCCCTCCAGCTTGGGGCTCAGAGCTGCTCCTCTGTGCCACGGCTCCCAGTGCTCTTAAGAGATTGTGAGGGTCCCATGAGCTTCACCTGGCCCCCAAAAGCCTCACCTGGCTCCCAAAAGCCTCACCTGTCTCCCCGAAACCTCACCTGGCCCCGACGCCTCTGCCCCAGGCTGGGAGCTCCATCTAAGCCGGGTCTGGGCAGCCGGAGCTCTCTGGAGCTGAGCGGGGATCGGGTTCTAAAGCTGTGTGCGCCCCACACAAGCAGGCAGCAGGGTGTGGGTTTTCGAGGAGTTTTCTGCATTTCGCTGATGGGAAACCGGGAATGGTGGGATTGGAACGGTCATTTGGGAAGCGGAGCCTCCCTCGGGGGCTGCGCCCTGCTGCGGCCAGCTGCAGGGAGGGCAAAGCCGGGCCCGAGGTGCCAGGCTGAGCCCGTGGCCGCAGCCCTTCACCCGCAGCGCTCAGGGCAGGGCAGGCACCGTCCCGGGCACGGAGCGCTCCTGGCCCCGGGCAGAGAGCTCCCGGAGCTCCGGGCAGCCTGCTGCCGCATCCCGGCACCAGAACCGCCCCCGAGCGCTCCCCGCCCGGGCCTGCCTCTGTTAGAGCTGCCCTGCCTGCGATGAGCTCGGAAAAATGACTGTTTAATGTTCCCTGTCAGCCATTTATGCTGCCGAAGATCATTAACCGCGTCCTTCGGAACTTCCTGACGCTCATCATTCCAAACTTCTCCTTAAAGGTGAGATTTTCCAGTCTTCTCCTTTTTTCTTTTTGAGGTGGCTTTTGTGTTCTCTCACAGACTGTGCCTGACCCACCTCTGCCTTCGTGCGGCACCAAAACGGAGCCGTTCCCAGCGGAGCCCAGAGAGGGGGCTTGGCCTCAGGCTCTGGCAGGTGACGTGGCCCCTCGAGACCATTTCTGCCAGCGTTGGCTCAGTCTGTGCCAGTTAAACCCGGGCCCTTGGCTGGGTGGTGCAGAAATGTCAGTTCCTCCTGCCTGGTGCTCCAATTCCGACCTTTCCAGTCCCTCTGCTGGGGCACGGCTGCTCCCAGCGATGGCTCTTCCCCAGGATGTGGGAATCCAGAGGGGCTGCTCTGAGAGCTGGAGCCAGGCTGGGAGAGCCGGGAATGTTCACCTGGAGAGGAGAGGGATCCGGGGAGAGCTCAGAGCCCCTTCCAGGGCCTGAAGGGGCGCCAGGAGAGCTGGAGAGGGACTGGGGACAAGGGATGGAGGGACAGGACTCAGGGAATGGCTTCCCACTGCCAGAGGGCAGGGATGGATGGGAGATTGGGAATCAGGAATTCCTGGCTGGGAGGGGGGGGAGGGGCTGGGATGGAATTCCCAGAGCAGCTGTGGCTGCCCCTGGATCCCTGGCAGTGCCCAAGGCCAGGCTGGACACTGGGGCTGGAGCAGCCTGGGACAGTGGGAGGTGTCCCTGCCATGGCAGGGGTGGCCCTGGGTGGGCTCTGAGGTCCCTTCCAAGACCCTTTGCCAGGACTCTGCCCCTCGGTGCCTCTCCCCTGTCCCGGGCCCGGCTCATTGGGATCAATTGGGATCACCATGGCTCTGGACAGGTCACTCTGCCACTTCCCAGCTGGGAAAGGAGAACAGTCCCAGGCTTCCCAGCCAGCTTGTAAATCCATTACAGGTCACAAAACGCTCTGACTCTGAAGTGCTGAGGCCACGGCCAGGAGGGATTTGGAAGATGAGGCAGCAGCAATTTCATCTGTAGAGCCTCTGATTTGCACACAGGTCCTGCCTGATTTTCTCCCAAATAGTCCCTGAACAGCACAGAAAATGCGAATTGTGTCCTGAACAGCTCATTCTTCCAGAACCAGGAGAAAAATTAAACTCCAAAAGTTAATTATGTAGTGAGAAGCTGAGTGGGAAAGAAGCTGAGAGGGAGGAGGAGGAAAGAAGGGCACCATGAAAGACGGAGGGAGAGGGTAAACTGGTATTTATTCATCTAGGAAAACACATTTTTTAGCTACATGGCTTCTTCCAGCTCCTGTCTGCAAGTTCTAATAACAGATTTTTAATTTACCAGACATATTTTGCATTTCCCCTTGTTGCATTTTGCTTGTTATGAAAAGAAATTCATATTTTGACATTGCAAAAACCAATTCAGATTTTCTTCAGATAATGATTTGTTATTAAGGTTAGGAGCCTTTTTTGCATAATTAAATTAGAATTGTTTTAGGCATGTTAGGATTTGTGATATTGGGTTTGGGTAGCAAATATATATTTTATTTCCCTTCTTGCCATGAAAATATTGGCTCTGTAAGAGATGAGATTATTTCTGGGTTTACATGAATATATTAATTTATCATGTGGTTATCCTTGCACTTGGCTTGAACCCACAGTGATACTTTGGGAAGGAGATGAAAAAACTGAGGAAATGAAGGAAACACCAGGATCCACGTGGTTATTTGGACATGTGGGAGCAGCAGTCCCAGCGTGTGCTCAGGGTGTTTGGAGCACTTTGGGTTATTCCTGAAGTTCAAGTCCCACTGGAAATAATTACAATTCCCTGAAGTGTTTGATAAAGAGCAGCAACTGAGCTCAAGTGCTGGGTTTGGGTGAGTTCATGTCACCTCAATGTACTCTGGATACGGAATAATGTTCTCCCTTGACACAGGAAATTCTTGCAAGATTATGCATTTCTGTGTACATTGTTCTCGCTGTGAAATTGAGACTCGTTTCTCCTGCTTCAGAGGTGAAATATTGGGTAAATTCTCTGCCTCGCTCTGCCTCTGACTGCTGGGAAAGGGTTTCCTTTTGCAATGAAAGCTAGGTAATATTTGAAGTGTGCAGAATCGGACTGGAATCCTATCCCCAGCCCGCACCGGGCCAGGGCTGCACACCCGTGTTCTTTGCACAGTTATGTAAAGAAGGAGTTCCAAAATATTCTCTCCAATTCCTGTGTTTCCAGCGGCATTTCTGAGCCGCCTGAGTTCATTGCACAGGATGCTGCTCCTCTCTCCCCACGGGCATTTTCCAGCCCCTGGAATCACCAAGGCACAGAGTCATTAAGATTGGAAAACACCTCGAGGCTCGAGGCCAAGCTTTGACTAAACAGCACCATGCCCACTGTTGGGCTGTATCAAGCTGTTTTCCAAGATTAATGACAATTATTAGCAAGAAATTGAGTAATTTCTGGCAAAAATCTGTAAATCCAAGTGTTTGGCAATCACTCTGTGGTGTTCTCTTTTGCAGAGCGGCACAGTGGCAGGGCTGCAGGAACGAGAGGAACGAAGAGATCACGGAATCATGGAATGGTTTGGGTGGGAAGAGACCTTAAATCCCACCCAGTGCCACCCCTGCCGTGGCAGGGACACCTCCCACGGTCCCAGGCTGCTCCAGCCCCAGCGTCCAACCTGGCCTCGGGCACTGCCAGGGATCCAGGGGCAGCCACAGCTGCTCTGGGCACCCTGTGCCAGGGCCTGCCACCCTCCCAGGGAACAATTCCCGGTTCCCAATCTCCCATCCATCCCTGCCCTCTGGCAGTGAGAAGCCATTCCCTGTGTCCTGTCTCTTATCCAGCAGTATCCACAGTCCCCTATGGAAGCAGCATCCAGCAAACCCCTCCTCAGTCGCTGGAGGGGCTCCCGGGGACGAAGGCAGCAGCAGGGGCAGGGCAGAGCAATCCCTCCCCAGGACCCAGGGGACTGAGACCCCCGAGCCAGGGATTGCTCGCAGGCCCCTGGGAACAGCAGCTGCTCGGGGCTCATTCCATGCAGGGATGTTCTCCCGTGCAGGGATGTTCTCCTGTGCAGGGATGTTCTCCCGTGCAGGGATGTTGTTCCATTCGGGGACGTTGTTCCATTCAGGGCTGTTGTTCCATTCGGGGATGTTGTTCCATTCCGGGATGTTGTTCCGTGCAGGGATGTTCACCCATGCAGGGATGTTGTTCCATTCGGGGATGTTGTTCCATTCCGGGATGTTGTTCCGTGCAGGGATGTTCACCCATTCAGGGATGTTGTTCTGTGCAGGGATGATGTTCTCCCGTGCAGGGATGTTGTTCCATTCAGGCATGTTCTCCCGTGCAGGGATGTTGTTCCATTCAGGGATGTTCCATTCAGGAATGTTCTCCCGTGCGTTTCCAGCTTTGGCACCTGCTCTGGCTCCCGGCAGAGCCGCGCACTGCGCTGGGATCACGGGGATGGGGCTGACGGGGAACTGAGGCCCAGCTGAGATCTGAGCCCTCTCTTGCCCCAGGGCAGCCACTGCTCAGTGCTCAGTGCCAGATGTTTGCCCGAGTTCTTACGCAGAACCACTCTGTTCGTTTGGATCGTGTTCCCTGATCACAGCGCCGGGCTCCTTCATCCTCCTCTAACGGGATCGATGTCTGCCCACCCCCAGTCTCTGATTCTGTGCCGGCTTTGCTGCTGCCGCATTCCCAGGGTCTGATTTTCCCCCTTCTGAGTGAGGAGTTCTAATCGATGTCGTTTTGGCTCATCCATATGCATGTGGGATGTGAGAGTGGTGCAGCAGAGGGCTGGTTCCCCTTCCTGACAGTGATGGGAGCCCACAGCTCTCAGGAAAATCACACGGGAATGGTTGTGACAGTGATTTTAGTGCCGTAAATCCAAGAGATTCTGAGTATTCTCGAAGTGCAGGAAATAAATGCAGACTGAAGGCTGTGTCCTATGTCTCCAGAGGGCAGATCTCGTGATAAATTAACTCCATAGCACTGTCCAAGCATCCCATTTCCATCCCCTGGGCCAACACCCACAACTGCATCCACTCAGCACCAGAGTTTTGCCAAGCCAGTCTGACCTTCCCCATTTCCTGAAACCCCCGAAAGTCCATTTATAAAGATCAGATTGTCAGAAGGAAAGCGGCATTGGAAGGACACTGTCCGAGTACTTTCCCAAGGGCTTATTTAGGAAGGTAACAGAAAAGGCAAATAAAAAAATCCAACTTCTTGAACTCAATGTGTGTAACAAAATGGTTGGGTTGGTTTTGGGGGTGTTTGGCCTGGGGAGGAGAAGGCTCTGAGGAGACCTTAGAGCCCCTTCCAGGACCTAAAGTGGCTTATAGAGAAGAGGAGTGACTTTTTTACACGGGCAGAAAGTGGCAGGACAAGGGCCAAGGGCTTCAGACTAAAATGGCAGTGATTTAATTGGATTTTAGTAAGAAATTCTTCCCTGGGAGGGTGGGCAGGCCCTGGCACAGGGTGGCCAGAGCAGCTGTGGCTGCCCCTGGATCCCTGGCAGTGCCCAAGGCCAGGCTGGACACTGGGGCTGGGAGCAGCCTGGGACAGTGGGAGGTGTCCCTGCCATGGCAGGGGTGGCACTCATGGGATTTAAGGTCCTTTCTCACCCAAACAAAGGTGCTGCTGCTGCCTCAGCCTGTTCTGGGGAAAACCCAGCCTGCGCCCCAGGAGCTCTGGGATCTCTCCCTGCACCCCAGAGCTCTGGGATCCCCCCTGCCCCCCCGGAGCTCTGGGATCCCCCTGCACCCCAGGAGCTCTGGGATCCCCCCTGCGCCCCAGGAGCTCTGGGATCTCTCCCTGCACCCCAGAGCTCTGGGATCCCCCCTGCACCCCCGGAGCTCTGGGATCCCCCCTGCACCCAGGAGCTCTGGGATCCCCCCCTGCACCCAGGAGCTCTGGGATCCCCCTGCACCCCAGGAGCTCTGGGATCCCCCCTGCACCCAGGAGCTCTGGGATCCCCCCTGCACCCAGGAAGGGCTGTTCCCGTGCTGGCAGCCCAAGGGATGCTCCGCACAGCTCCCTCTGTGCCGCAGCTCGTGCCGGGAGGGGAGCAGATGACTCAGGGCACGACAAACCCCTGAGCACAGCTGGTTGTGGTTCCCAGCTGGAGAAAGGGGAGCTGGCGGAACACAGCCGGGGCTTGCTGGGAACTCTGAGCCCCAGATTAGCACGGCATTATCAGGGAGAGCCTTGATAACACAGCTGGCTTTTAAGGCAAGGAAAATTCCGAGGACTAATCTGTCTGAACTTTTATAAAGGATTTAATAAAGCACCACACAGAAAATAATGTAATAAAGTGCAGCAATAGAAGTTATAAATTGAATAAGAAACTCACTGAAAGGGACCTTATGGAAAGGGGGGCAGCACGACATGGGACACAGGGACTGGGGGACTCAGTTTCCTGCTCTGTTCCCTCAATCCCCTACTCGTTTGTGCCTCAGCCTTGCTGCAATTTCTGTATTTTAAATATTTCTGCGCAGTGCGTACCTGGCAAGTGCCCACAGTGCTGTCCAGCAGCCAGCTGAGCACAGCCCTGCTCCCCGGAGGGGACAGCAGCGACGTCCCTCAGATCAGGGGTTAGGGCTGACCTGAGCTTTATCCAGGGCTAAACCTCCCGGTTTTCCCTGGAGATCTCCCAAGAATGGGTTTCCTCTGGAAAGCACAGGGTGGGATCTTTGGCCTTGTCCTGTGCAGGGCCAGGAGTTGGATTTGAGGAACCCCATGGGTCCTTCCCAGCTCAGGAGATTCTGTGTCCGGGATACTGGGCAGAATCAACACTGCCTCGTTCAGGATCAGAAAAAACCCAAGCTGACCAAAGGATGTGGCTCAAGGCCCTGGAATCTCAGGGAGCGTTTGGCTGCAGCTCAGCCCCGGGGACAAGCACAAGGTGCCACCTGGGCCACCCCTCCTGGCACTCCCACGCTGTGCAGGGACCTCCCCAGCCAGAGCCCTGTCCTCTTTATCTCCAGTCCTGGAAACGCTGAACTGAGAAAAGAGGGACCTTAAGGGGTGGAATCTCCTGCGTCCACCTGCCTTTTGCTCTGAGACAAACTGTGCCACTGCATTTTGAACCAATTCTCTCCTTTCCCAAAGCAACATGACAGGAGCTCCGCTGGGTGTTTGGGAAAGCGTGACGCCACCTCGCTGCTCACAGCATTCCAGCGAGCCCCACATTCCCAGGTAATCAGGATTTTCACCATTAACGCACTGCAGTCAGGCTCTGCTCCGAAGTACCGGGGGCTGGAACCTGGCATTTCCTCCTGACAGGCTGTTCCAACGCCCAGAGAGAGATTTCCATCCTTATTCTGAGGTGTTTTATATTTAATCCTCAGCTATGCAGATATGAAAAGCTCCCATTTCCTGTGGGATCAATGTTACAGTACTTTGACATATGACATTTGACATCTGTCAAAACATTATAATCAAATCTAAGACTAAATAGCATCAAATTAATATGACAGGTCTCTGAGAAATTATACACTTGAAGTAAAGGTAACAAGACATCTTTATTTCAGTGAAACAGAATTCTGTTTAAAAATTAACACAATCAGCACATTGCCAGGAAATCCTTTTATTTTGGTGAAGCTGCTTTCTGCAATGAAAGTGTTTCAGTTAATGTGTTACTGAAGTTGCTCCCTCGATGCCTGCAGGTATTGCTGTGGCCTTTGATATAAACCTCCTTCTTGAGTTTAATTTTTCACACACTTATACATTTATTGATCTGGATCCTGTGACACGCAATTTATCAAGTCTCTTGCTGCATGCATTGCGATTATGGCAGCAAGAACCAGCAGCCCATCATTTAGCAGGTTGAATAAATTAGTTTAGCTCATTGAAATTAAAACAAGGCAGCAGGGAGAGTAAAAGGAAGCTGAAGTTGTGTCTTTAACTTCAAACACGTCGCAGTAAGAAAGGAAAAACCTTTGGCAAAATTTTACCTTGCCATGGGGGACATTTCACAAATAACTGCCAGAAATGACTGTTTTTACAGAGATATATATTTTTTCTCTTCTACACGCGAAACATAACTTTTCTCTCCCATGCGTCAGGGGTTGCTGGAAGGGATGAAGGATCAGAGGACCGTGGAACGGTTTGGGTGGGAAGGCCCTTAAAGCGCGTCCCATTCCGCCGCTCCCCGTGGTGAAGGTCTCCTGGCCCTCAGCAGCAGCGTGGCCAGAGCCCGCTCCTCTGGAGGGCACCTGGGGCCCTGCAGGGACCGAAGTGCTGGGCCAAACTGGGGAGAGCCAGGGGACACCCCAGCGCAGGCCAGGGGCTGTGAAACCCCTGGGGAACGAGGGAGAGCCGGGCCTGGGGAGAGCAGGGACGCGGGGACGTGGTGGCCACCTTCACTGGGGGTCACAGGGACAGCACGGCCCCGCCCGCCGCAGAGGGGCAGGGGCACAGCCGGGGGTGGCAGGAGACAGGGCCAAGTGCTGCCAGGGAAAGCCCAGCTGGTCCAGGGAACACCTGCTGGGCACAGGGAAAACCTGCTGGGTTCAGGGAAAACCTGCTGGGGCCAGGGAAAACCTGCTGGGGCCAGGGAACACCTGCTGGGTCCAGGGAACACCTGCTGGACGTGCTCAGAGAGGCTCTGGGGTCTCACTCCTGGGGGTTCTCCAAACTGGGCTTGAGGAGGTCCCTGCCCGGAGCTGGCTTTGCTTGGAGCAGGAAGGGGCACAGCAGAATCCCCAGGCCACTTCCAGCCTGTGACCCAGGAACCACCCCAAATATTCCCTGATGGTTACAGAGCTCCCTCACCCTCCAAATATCCCAGTGGTTACAGAGCCCTCTCACACCCCAAATATTCCCTATGGTTACAGAGCCCTCTGCACATCCCAAATATCCCAGTGGTTACAGAGCCCTCTCACACCCCAAATATTCCCTATGGTTACAGAGCCCTCTGCACATCCCAAATATCCCAGTGGTTACAGAGCCCTCTGCACATCCCAAATATCCCAGTGGTTACAGAGCCCTCTGCACATCCCAGATATCCCAGTGGTTACAGAGCTCCCTCACATCCCAGATATCCCAGTGGTTACAGAGCTCCCTCACATCCCAGATATCCCAGTGGTTACAGAGCTCCCTCACATCCCAGATATCCCAGTGGTTACAGAGCTCCCTCACATCCCAGATATCCCAGTGGTTACAGAGCTCCCTCACATCCCAGATATCCCAGTGGTTACAGAGCTCCCTCACATCCCAGATATCCCAGTGGTTACAGAGCTCCCTCACATCCCAGATATCCCAGTGGTTACAGAGCTCCCTCACATCCCAGATATCCCAGTGGTTACAGAGCTCCCTCACATCCCAGATATCCCAGTGGTTACAGAGCTCCCTCACATCCCAGATATCCCAGTGGTTACAGAGCTCCCTCACATCCCAGATATCCCAGTGGCTACAGAGCCCTCTGCACATCCCAAATATCCCTATGGTTACAGAGCCCCTTCACATCCCAGATATCCCAGTGGCTACAGAGCCCTCTCACACCCGGAAACCTTTATCTGGATTTTAGCAAATGTAAAGGTGCCACATTAGAGCCAGGGCCAGGCATTGTTTCCTTTCTCTTTCTTGCCTTTCTCCTTCCTCCCAATGTTAGAAACTGATTAAAGTAACAAAAGAAACCAAAGTTTGCTATGAATAATCAGGGACGAACAATAGCACTGAGGATAAAGGACTCCATTTAAAAATTGCTCTGCTTATATAAGATAATACAGTAGAGATGGTGATATCATTAAATCTGTCCAAAACACAAATTAGAGTTAACCCAAGGAAAAAAATGCCCCGGCAGGGAGGGCAAGGAGCCGCTCCTCGGGGTCCGTCCCAGCGCGGCCGCTCGGGCTCCACGCCCCGGGCTCTGTGACACGCTCGCTCGGGTCGCGGGGACCGGAGGTTCGTTTGCACATCACTCCTCCGCGGCCCCCACAGCCGAACGGGAACGCCGGGAGGAGCAGCTCCCCGAGGCCTCTGCGTTTATTTACCGCCGGCCTCCGGGGCTGGAAGGAAAACACCACAACCTGCCCACGACGGGGACTGCAAACCACACCAAAAATCGCTTTATTTATCAAATGATGGTTCACGGGATCACTGGGGTTGAGAAAGCGCTCTGAGACCATCGAGTCCAAGCACTCCCCAGCACTGCCAAGGTCACCCTAACTCAAGTCCCCAGGTGCCACATCCACACATCTTTTGAACACTTCCCGACAGGAAAGGTGAGGATTCCGTTATATTTGAAAGTGGACAATAAATAAATCAAGGAATTAATTTGTTCTTGAAATACAACATCCCCGGACATCTTGGAAAAGGAAATAAAAGCAGAGGGAGAGAAAGCAGAGTGAAAATGGAACTAACTCCTTCCCTCCCTGTCATTCATCTGGGCAGTCAGTGGAGCAGGGTTAGGGATTTCTGGCTCTTACGAAGTCCCCCCTGATATCCACTCCAGTTCTGGTTTCAGAGTCAACCAATTCACAGCTGTTTCATTGGAAGAGTCAGGGATGCTGCATTTATGCCAGGGATCGTGTCTGTGATGTCACAGATAGAAATAGTGAGCATTTAATGATGAGGGGCTCCTTTAAGGGCAGTTGTGGGTTTTGTTTTTTTTCGTAAGAACACCCAAAAATATTGAGTTTGGAATGTATCACACTGATGAAGGGAAACACAATAATCCCTGGAATTCTTTGCCTATCAAAGCCTCCTTCCTCAAGGACAACATCAGTGAACTCTACCCCTGGATGGAGATTGTTAATTTGATTTTTTTCTTGTAGGACAAACACCAGCACAAAACCCTCCAAACAATAAAAAACCCCCAAGAAACAGAAACCTGCATCTGAATGCAGGAACATCAACTGAGAGACTTCAAAATGCAAATGGGCAACTTCCCAGGTGATGAAAGGAGCTCTTGTCAGGGCCAGTGCTGCTCTCAGAGGTGACTGCTGACTTCTCCCCAAAGGGAGCTGCGCACAAAGGCTTTGCCTATTTTTTCATCTTCATTTCATTTTCCCGATTAATTTTTCGGTTTTTTATCTTCATTTTTTCATTGTTCTTACATCGAGGCAGCCCTTGATTCCCCCCTCCAGTTTGCTGAGGAGCAGCCAAGAGACACAGGCAGTGGCTGGGACCTTGTGCAGGCCCTGGTGAGGGGAAATGCAGCTCCTTTCCCAAAAATCGGAGCGGCTGGTGAGGAGAGGGCTCACCTGGCCTGCCAGGACAGGACCTGCTCCAGAGAAACACAATTCAAAGCTGCCAAGGAGCTGCTCTTGGGTTTCTCTCTGGGGTTAGTGAATAGGAAATGGGTTTTGTAAGGCCTGGATTGCAGTGGGATGTATAAATAATGACATCCCATCCCTGGAAGTGTTCCAGGACGGGGCTTGGAGCAGCCTGGGATAGTGGGAGGTGTCCTTGCCCATGGCAGGGGTGGGGTGAGATGGGCTTTAAGGTCCCTCCCATCCCAAACCCTGCTGGGATTCCAGGTTTCTGTGATTTGCCCACTTTCCAGTGGCTCTGCGCTCGGCTGTGCTGCAAACGTTGCTGCTGGTTGTGCTGTTCAGCGTGGCTGTCTCAGGGTCCAAGGGTTCTGCTGGAATTATTTCTGCTTCTGGGTGCAGGAGGCTCCGTTCAGCCCCAGCCACCCCTGCCTTCCCCCCGTTTTATTGTGCAGCCAAAAACCCGCGTGGAAGCTGCCCCTGTGCCCTGGGAAGCTGCGGGTCTGGAGGAGCCCGACGCAGCCGGAGCCGAGTGCCAGCAGCCCTCGTGGCCCTCGTGTCCCTCTGTCCCTCATGTCCCTTCTGTCCCTCGTGTCCCTTGTGTCCCTCATGTCCCTCCTGTCCCTTGTGTCCCTCTGTCCCTTGTGTCACTCAGGTCCCTCATGTCCCTTCTGTCCCTCATGTCCCTCATGTCCGTCACTTCCCTCATGTCCCTCCTGTCCCTCGTGTCACTCATGTCCCTTCTGTCCCTCATGTCCCTCACCTCCCTCGTGTCCCTCATGTCCCTTGTGTCCCTCGTGTCCCTCGTGTCCCTCCTTTCAGCAGGGCTGAGGGCACCTCGCCGGGCTGCCCGTCGGAGCCTGGCAGGAGCCCCGTGGCTGTAATTCAGCGCCCTCCACCCTGTGAGTGCTTTCCTGGCCTGAGCCCATCTGCTCCTCACCAGGAGCTTTTCCAGCATCGCAGGGCCAGGCGAGAAAATGCAGCAGCGCTGCTACGACATTTCCCCAGCACATTAACGCTCCCTCCTTCCCCGGTTTTTAATTATTTACAACTGTGGCACAGAATCCGAAAGTTCTTGGGGTTTGGCGCTGATTAAAACCCCAAATTTCCATAAATCCGTAAACAGAGAATACTGCAGAACAGTGGGAAGAGTGCTGTGTTTGAGTCATCCACGAACCTTCTGGGCTTTACAACATCAGCAGCTCTTCACAAACCCAGGGTCCCCGTGACCTCCCGGGGAACTCGCCTGCAGTGCAGGAGGTTCCTGGGCAGGTGGGAGCAGCTCCTGCAGCCAGACAGGCTCAACCGGAACAAGGAACTCAAAGGGATCCACCCCTGAGGAGGGTGGCTTGGAGAGAGACTCTGAGACCTGAGAGATCAGAACCTCGAAGGGCGTGGCTGGACGCCACTGGGAAGTTTATGGAGTTTATGGACCCAAACCGGCCCAGGCAAATCCCTTTCCCCAGACTATTTCCTGCCTTAGGCAGCAGAAATCCTGTGCTGCTCCTCACGATGTTTTCCCTTTGGCAGCGGAGGGGCTTCGATTCCACCCGCGGCTTCCCACGGCTGCGGTCTGTGTGCCCCAGGGGCAGGTGGGGTTATCTCGATGGGATTATCCTGATCCTTTCTCCTCCCCGGTGCCTCTCCCGAGCCACCCCGCAGCGCGGAGCTCGGTGCGCTCCCTCTGAGGGAAGTCCCTCCTTACAAAAGCGAGGTTTTCCTCCCGACGCTGCTCCGGCAGGAGCCCGAGCTGCCCGGCGGACGCGGGATGCTCCTCCCGGCCGCGCCGCGGGGAGGAGGCTCGGGGGTTGGCAGTGCCAGCTGCGGGGGCAGGGCAGAGCCAGCGGCGGGGTCAGGGCAGAGCCAGCCGTGGGGACATGACAGAGCCAGCCGCGGGGACATGGCAGGGCGAGGGGTAGGGTCAGGGCAGCGCCAGCCGCGGGGACATGGCAGAGCCAGCTGTGGGGGCTGGCAGAGCCAGCTGTAGGGTCAGTGCCAGCTGCGGGGGCAGGGCAGGGCAGAGCCAGCTGCGGGGTCAGGGCAGTGCCAGCTGCGGGGGCAGGGCAGGGCCAGCCGCGGGATCAGGGCAGAGCCAGCCGCGGGGACATGGCAGAGCCAGCTGTGGGGGCTGGCAGAGCCAGCTGTAGGGTCAGGGCAGAGCCAGCTGCGGGATCAGGGCAGTGCCAGCTGCGGGGGCAGGGCAGAGCCAGCCGCGGGGACAGGGCAGTGCCAGCTGTAGGGTCAGGGCAGCGCCAGCCGCGGGGGCTGGCAGTGCCACGGTGCCTCATGTGGCACCACGAACGGGCGGACGGGCCGTGGGGTTTATCCCCGGACATCTCGGGGCTCTGCCGACCTCCCCCCGCGGCTGCCCCAGGAGCCGAACCACGTCCCTCGTGTGCGCTGCTGCCAGCTCCCTGTGCCACCCAAACTGAGGGAGAAGGGGGAAAAAGGGACTTTATTGAAGGGAAAAACAAACCGCTGCTGAAAGAACAGGCTCTCCGGAATCACAGGATCCCGGAACGGTTCGGGCTGGGAAGGAGTTTAAAGCCCAGCTCATCCCGGCCTGCCACGGGCAGGGACACCTTCCCCCGTGCCAGGGCGCTCCAAGCCCTGCCAGCCCGGCCTGGGGCACTTCCAGCACTCCTGGAACCCACCGGCGCGGATTCCCAGCGTTCCAAAGGTGACGATGTGTGAAAAGCTGCCCGGTTGGTGGGAACCTGCCCTCTGTGCTCTCCTGGTCCTTCTCACTGACGGACTGCGGCAGCGCAGGGAGCCGGCTGACGAGAGGCACGAATTCGGAAACTTCCTCTGGCAGTTGCAGGTTTCCATGGCGATGGAAGCGCGGGGGGATGGCGAGGGCAACGACAAAGGCTGGCAGAGATAAGCGGCCCCGGGCGAACGGAGCGGCACAGAACCGAAAATCCCGGTGCTGGCCAAAGAACGTGGAGGGAACACGCAAGAACAAAGGGATTCGCTACAACTTCCCGTGGAACTGGGGACGGCTTAGGGAACAAATCCCACCTTCTAACACCCAGCAGCCAGAAATAAATGAAAAGGGAGAGTAATGTGGGGGGAAAAAATGTAATCTCAGACATCTCTCATATCCCGACTCCTGTTAGAACTGGGGAAGGAATCCTTTGGAAGATGAAATCACCCAGGACAAGTAACCATTTGTCTGGATTCCTGCAAGGTCATTCCAGGACACACATCATCCAGCTGGAATCGGTTTTTCCTGCCTTTCTTACCCCTTCCCCTGGTGAGAACAGAGCTCAGGCCTCAGCAGGTTGTTCGGTGATTTTTAAACCTGGGTCATTTTCTCTCACCTGATGCTCTGCCTCCGGGCAAGTGTGGGATGAGCAGGACAAATAAAAATCGCAGTGGAAATCAAAGCTCACAGAGGAAAACTTCTGAGACTCTTCTGGCACAGCCAGTGGCTTTAGGAGCACGCACTGGGCACGACGGGGCAGAGCCGGCATTTCCAGCGCTCCCTGTGCCTCTGCTGGAGTCTCCGCTGCTCTGCCTGGGAGCCCTTCCCTTGTAATCACCTGATCCAAGCTTGGAGGGGCTCGATTTCCATAACAAGGAACCATGGGCTTTCCAGATACAGCCAAAATTTCCATAAAAAGGAAAAATAGGCTTTCCAGATGCATCCAAAGTAGACAAAAATAAGAGGGCGGAAATGTACATTAAACTAAAACAGAGTTTTCTAAAGGGACTCGATGAAAAAAAGATTCAGGAATTGCAATTGCTCTTCATTTTCATTCAGATTGGGTCTATTTAACCATTAAAGCCCTCTCTGTTTGTAAATGTGTGTTAATTTTAATATGAAAAGTGTCACTTCTACATAAAAAGGGATTTACTGAAGATTGAGATGAAGCACTTTCAGAAATCAAAGTCTGGAACATTTCATTCTGATAATGTTCAAATCCAATGTTTGGGAATTATATGATTTTTTTTTTTTACTAATCTCTTTGCTGGTTTCAACCTACTTTAGCAGATCTTCCATTCCTATGAAACTTCACAGTTCAATCAATGATTTAATTAAAAACAAAGGGATTCAGTTCTTCATCCATCGGGGGTGTCCTGGAGCAGAGCCAAGACCAGGCCAGAGCTGAATAAACTGCTGCACACTCTGAGGCCAGTGCTGGCCTCAGACGGGATCTTCCTCTGGATTCCTCCTCCCTTCCCGTTCCTTTTCTCTCCCTGCTCCCAGAGCACCAATTCAAAGTGGATTCTTTTTGACAGAAGTTTCTCTGGTGGGCTCTCAGCCCAGCCTGCATTTCCCCAGCACAGAGAGGGCACTGCAGGAGCCACGGAGCCTCCAAATGGTCCTCTGAGACCTTTCAGGGAAGAGAGGGATCCAGGGAGATCTCAGAGCCCTTCCAGGGCCCAAAGGGGCTCCAGGAGAGCTGGAGGGACTGGAGACAAGGGACAGGACAAAGAGAAATGGCTTTAAGCTGAAGGAGGGTGGATTCAGATTGGATTTTAGGAATGAATTCCTGGCTGGGAGAGTGGGCAGGCCCTGGCACAGGGTGCCCAGAGCAGCCGTGGCTGCCCCTGGATCCCTGGAATGCCCAAGGCCAGGCTGGACACTGGGGCTGGGAGCACCCTGGGACAGTGGGAGGTGGCAGCAGGGTTGGAACTTGACCTTAAAGGTCCCTTCTGACCTTCCATTGTAGGAATGTGTGATGGAAAGCTGGGCAGGAGACTGAAACACAGGGAGATTTCCTGGAGAACGCTGGGGGGGTCAGAGTGGATGCGCTGGAACTGGTGAGTGCCAGGGGCAGGAGCACCACCTGGAATGTGCTTTGGGATGTCAGTGCGGGGCCAGGAGCACTGCCCCACACCTGGAATGTGCTTTGGGATGTCAGTGCGGGGCCAGGAGCACTGCCCCACACCTGGAATGTGCTTTGGGATGTCAGTGCAGGNGGGACAGTGGGAGGTGGCATAGGGTTGGAACTTGACCTTAAAGGTCCCTTCTGACCTTCCATTGTAGGAATGTGTGATGGAAAGCTGGGCAGGAGACTGAAACACGGAGAGATTTCCTGGAGAACGCTGGGGGGGTCAGAGTGGATGTGTTGGAACTGGTGGGTGCCAGGAGCACTGCCCCACACCTGGAATGTGCTTTGGGATAAGGAAAAGCGCAGGGACCGCACAGGGAGCCTTGTCCTGACGCCCGGCTCTCCCGCGGTGTGTTCCCAGCTCAGCACCATCTCCGGCGCTGGACAGCTCCTTCCATAGGCAGGGAAACAGCCCTGCGGAGGATTTCCAGCTCTCCTGAAATCTCTTCCAGCTCTCGCATTCGCACCAAGGGCTGTGGCCAAACAGCTGAAGAAAATCTTGGCTGGAAATGTCCATTAGCAACATTTTACATTTATTTCAGCTACAGCTGCCACTCCTAAACTCTCAGTGCTCTGAGTTCAAGTCGTTACCCTCAGCCTGTCGTGAACTCCTCTGAGGTCGCTATAAATCACACCGAGCTCAAAGTCCCTCATTCTGTGACATTTCTCTCACTTCCCATGATCAGCTCAGCACAGCCATGGGTACTCTCAGAACCTGCACTACGAGTCTCAGATCTGGGAATATTCACCTCCAGCTTTGCCACAGATCCCTTGGGAATTTACATCAGTCACCTGCATGGATTTAACTTAATTTGGGGAGGGGATTCTGAGTTCAGGGAAGGCAAACCTCACCTTAAATCCCCTCATACTTCAGCTTCTCAGAGTAAATGGTGGAGTCCCCATCCCTGGGGGGATTTAAAGCTGTGTGGATGTGGCACTTGGGGACATGGGGCAGTGGTGCCCTTGGCAGTGCTGGGGAATGCTTGGACTCGAGGGTTTTCCAACCCAAATCATTCCAAATTCCAACTACTATTATTTAATGAACTGGTTTCAGTGCTCAGGAACACAACATAGAATTATTTTTCACAGTGGGTTCTTTGTTCCAAGTTATTGTTAAGAAGTAGATCAGGCACCACCCAGCTGAACACCCAGTCTGAATTTACAGCGGCAATTGAAGAGTGTTTGCTGTGGCTGCTGAATTTGCTGTAGGCAAGCTTTGAGGTGGCCAAGGAGAAATCCTTCCCTGGGAGGGTCGGAGGCCCTGGCACAGGGTGCCCAGAGCAGCTGCGGCTGCCCCTGGATCCCTGGAATGTCCAAGGCCAGGCGGGACACTGGGGCTGGGAGCAGCCTGGGACAGTGGGAGGTGTCCCTGCCATGGCAGGGGTGGCACTGGGTGGGATTTGAGGTCCTTCCACCCCAAACCAGTCTGTGAGTTTATGATTTAATGATGCTCTTGACTGTTACAATTTTGAGCCTGATGTAGGCAAACATCCATCTTATCCCAGCATTTCACAACAACGACAAAAAAGGACAAATTTTGCCTGGGGTTTTAAAATTTCCTCCGTTCATTCAGAGTATCCCAGTTCAGTCTCCATCCTACTGACACAAAAGTTGAAGGAATAAATAGAAATCACTTCTATGCAGGACTCTGAGGGCTTCGAATAACGAAATAAGTTGTTCACAAGGACTATTCCCAAGAAGGTCCGTACACACAGCTTAGGGCCATCACCCTTCCAGTTCCCTTATGGCGAGTGTCCAGTGCCAATTTCTTTGGGGGAAAGAATAAACAAGAGAGGAAATTCTGCCATCACCGTTTCTCACACTGCCTGATGTCCCAGTCACATTCCTGTTGGAATTGTTCTCCGGTTGCAAATCGATCATCTCAGTCTCACTTTGAGCAAGTGAGGAAACTCCTCACTCACCATTTGCACTGAAAACTTTCATTGCCCTGCAGTGAGGAGTAGCTTTTGGGTTGTTTGTCTCTGCAGATGGCAGAAGAGGGTTTGAAGAGGGTTCTGTTCCTCCTTGGACTTGAAATGCTCAATCAGTTTTATATTTCTGAACATGGTGAGGGCAGTTTGAATCGAGACCCTCTGCTGGTCTGAACAAACACAATTAGGAGAATTAAGAAAATTCAACCAAATTGAGATTGACCTACTTCATATTGGCAAGGGCTCAGTGTGAACCAGCAAAAAAGCTTAATTTGTCTCCTAAAAATTTGTATTGTGCAAACTCTTTTAAAAAAGTCACTGAGCGACTGGGAGACAAAAAAGAGCAGCTAAAAAGTGTTGAGTGAGAGAATGTGTTTGGTCTGGTATCATAGGAAATGTCACGAGCATGGAGCTCTGTGGTGCCATTTTATAGGCAAAAGTGAGAAAAAAATCGATGTGTTAGGCAGAACCATGATCAGCCAGAGCTCTGGGCTCCCCTGAGTCTGTTTTAACGAGGTGCAGCTCCCCCAGCCAGGGTGGGGCTCGTGCCCCGTGGGGAGGGGACAGGGCTCGTGCCCCGTGGGGAGGGGACAGGGCTGGTTCCCCCTGCAGGACTGGGAGCCCTGCACGAAGATGGATCCATTCCAGCCGTGTGGGGATTGCTGGATAAAGCTATTTACCTGCTGGATTCACCTGTCAGCATCCCCACCGAGGAGAAAAGCAGCACAGGTGTCCTGGGACAGCACCCGGGGCAGAGCTGGGAGCGCTGCTGGCAGGGAACGCGCTGTGGGACAGAGGCTGTTTCCACTTCCAGGAAATCCGAGTCCTGACAATGATTTCCTTGGGCCTCATCCAGGCAGAATCTCCCAAGGGCCAGATGTGACCCTGCTAAACTCAACAGCCAAAGTCCAGTGGCTCCTCCGGGCCAGGCCAGCCCTGGGCGCTGACCCAGCTGCTCTGCCCAGGAGCTGCTGAGAGCCTGGGGACCGTTCCAGAAAGCTGAGGGGTGAAAAACGAGCAGTTTCTGACAGTTATGCTTCAAAAGTTTACTCTGGGAAGAGTAAAGAAAAGGAAACAA
This sequence comes from Callaeas wilsoni, assembly GCA_013398955.1. Classification (NCBI taxonomy): domain Eukaryota; kingdom Metazoa; phylum Chordata; class Aves; order Passeriformes; family Callaeidae; genus Callaeas; species Callaeas wilsoni. The sequence goes on from VWPU01002879.1 coordinate 44,305, forward strand.
GTTTGAAAATACGTAATTCTTGGAGCTTTAATGCTTAAATAAATGTGCTCTTTGCTACTCTGTGCTTAACAGCGGGCACTGCTGTTATGGGGTCATTCAGAAAATGCAGAGGAGACAGAAGAGTCTGGAGCCCAGCAGAAACAGCATCCTTCATCCTTGGATCGGCCTTTAAACCCCAAAGGAGCACTTTTCTTGCTGTGCCTTCCTCTTTCTGCACGTGCCTTACCAGACCTCGCAACCTCTTCCAAGGAGAGGTGGTGGCTGCTCCTGTGTCCTTGCAAGGGAACTCGATACAGCACAGGAGACCAGGAACGGGACCATGGTACAGCAGGGGATGGGGAACGGGGAATGAGGAATGGGGAATGG
>VWPU01002880.1:0-37734 GCA_013398955.1 Callaeas wilsoni
GACACCTTCCATTCCATAGCCCACGATCTCCAAGACTTGTCCAACCTGAAAACGGATTTTTGTCCCAAATCCCGCAGTGCTCCGACCTCATCCCAGGCACGCCCTTCCCTGGCGCGGGATCATCCCCGAAATCCCACCAGCGGCTGAGGGAATACTCACAATCCTCCCCGGAATATCCGATGTAGGTGTCAGGCTCCGGGGCTCTGCCAAAGTCGTTCTCAGCCTGCACCTTGATCTCGTAGGGGACGTAGATGGGGGTGTTCCACACCACGTGCCGCGCGCTCCGCACGGTCTCGTTGTACCAGCTCCCGCGCGGGTCCCGCCTCCGCCACCTCACGATGTACCTGAGGTTGGGCCCATAAGCCTGAGTTGCATTCAGAGGCTTCGGCGGAGCGAAACCGAGAAGGGAAAGTGAGAAGGAGAAAAAAAAATAAATTGGATTTCTCTGCCGTGGAGATCCAGAAAAGTTCTGCTCAGCAGTGGGGTTTCACTTTAGGCTCCATCAGCAAATCCCAAAGGAGGCCAAGGTTTTGTTCGCAAGGAGAGGCAGAACGAGTTCTTGCCCTCCAGGACCAGGAAATTTCATTCACAGAATCCAGGATTTTATTCCTGGAATGGTTTGGGTTGAAAGGGTTTTAAATTCCAAGCCCCTTCCATGGGCAGGGACGCTTCCACTAGCCCAGATTCCTTATCTATACGTTATAAAAAATAAATCAAACACGTACACAATATAGAATTATATAGAATTACACAATTTGGGTTCCATATCCGTTATCCCCACATCCCAGTCTCTGTTCCCGCTGCCCTTCCAAGCGTCCTCACAGCTCATCCCTGGTTTGTGGCTGACACCTGCTGGTGCAGGAAGCAAAGCAGGAACTGCTCCGTAAATCCTCTGAGCTGCTCAAGGAATTGGCTTCGGAGCATCCTCGGGAAGCTCAGTCTGGAATCTGGCATCTTTGGGTGTCACATCTTTGATTTATTTTATTTTTAATTTTTAAAATTATTCGGTTTATCACAGCGCTAAAAATGGCCTTTCCTGTACTTTCTGCTTTTTATTTCATGGAATCCTGGAATGGTTTGGGTTGGAAGGGACCTGAAATCCCGTTCCATTCCACCCCCTGCCATGGGCAGGGACACCTTCCACCATCCCAGGGTGCTCCAACCTGGCCTTGGACGCTTCCAGGGATGGGAGAGCCATGGATTCTCCAGGAATTCCATCCCAGCCCCTCCCCACCCTCACAGGGAGGAATTCCTTCCCAATATCCCATCTATCCCTGATTTCTGAAGCCGTTCCCCCTCATCCTGCAACTCCATCCCAAAAGGCATCCAAGAAGGACTCACAGTCCACGTTATCTCCATGTTGTTTTTTTGGGTCCCTGCCCCTTGAACTCCCGTGGGGTTGATTTCAGGACCTGAAATTCACATTGAAAACAACAAAAAAATGAACTTTTCAATGTCGGAAAACAACCACTGAGTGGTTCAAACCCTGCAAGCCAGGAGTCCTTCCAAGACAGAAGTTAATGGCCTGATTTTTCCAGAAGTTCCCATTCAGGTTAATGGGACACGAGACTCTCAGTCCTCTGGAAAACCAGGCCATTTATTTAGGAGGCTCTTTTTTTAATTTTTTTTTTTCCCTCTGAATGTCCTAAATCTCTGAAAGGAAGCCATTGTGGAGGGAGCAGGGTTCGTCACTTCGGGCCTGAGACACGTCGGGCACTGTTGGGAGCCAACGCTAGATGCCAGCAGATCCTGCAAAAATCTCCCTGGAACGGGTAAAGGAGGAACTGCAGCAGAACTGCTGAGATTCCTGTGAATTCCTCCCGTGGAATTTTCCCAAATATCCTCCAACACAGCACTGGGCAGACAAATTCAAGACCCGAGTCTTGGCTGTGGGTTGGAGCTTGTTTCATTCCTTTTTCATGGAATTTAGGTTGGAAGGGATGTTAAAATCACCCCCAGTTGCTCCAAGCCCTGTCCAACCTGGCCTGGGACAATTCCAGGGATGAGGAAGCCACATTTTCCTTGGATAACCTATGCCAGGACCTCCCCACCCCCACGGCATCGACCGGCTTTAACAGTGGCCGATAATTCACAATATTTACGCTTGAGTCTGATTTTCCTCCAGATTTCCAATCTTCCTGTAGTCTGACAGGACTGCAAAAATCCCTTTAGATTTAGAGGGATTTTTCCTCAGAGGAAAAGAAGGAAAACCCGATTTTCCTATGATAAACGAGTGACTTTTGCATAAATCTCTGCGTTTTGCTGCCCTGAAGGACATCACCCAAAGCCTTGAGAATCCCACACAGAAAATTCCAACCTGTTTCTGGGATTGGGGGAGGCGCCTCCACGGAGAGCGGTGGATTCCAAGGGCAAAAAGACCGGGAAAAACTCACGTGCCCCGTTGGTCTGGTAGCGCTCGGAGGGCAGGCTGGGCACGCTGCTGCCCACGTCGTTGACGGCGATCACCCGGAATTGGTAATTCACGTACGGAGAGAGGCTCAGCACGGCCGAGTTGACGCTCCCGGGATACCTGGAGTGGTTGTGCCACATTCCCGGCTGGAAGCGGTCCTCCTCAAACTGGACGATGTAGTCTGGGAAGAGCGGGAGAGGTGGGTGAAGGGCTTGGATGGGAAGGGATTTTCAGTCACTGGGAAGAAGGAGGGGGACAGGGATTTTGGGGACAGGGGACAGACCGGTGATGGGGCTGTTGTTGTCGTCGCCAGGGATCCACGTCAGCCGCACGCTCCTCTCGGCCAGATCCGTCAGCTCCAAGTCCCGGGGCCGGTCGGGTCGTTCTGTTGGAATGGGATAAACGAGGCTGGAATTGTCCCAGGAGCGAGTCCCAGTTCCCATCACCTCTCCCAGCCCCGTGGGCAGGACGTGCTCCAGGGCACGATCCACATCCTGCAGCTCTTTAGGGGACCAGAGCGATTCTTAAAATGTGAATGTGGTCATTTCTGACGGTGCCTTGCCTGGAAATCCTACCTTTCCCCCAAAAAAAATCCTACCTTTCTCAGGAAAAATCCTGCCTTTCCCAGAAAAAACCCTGCCTTTCCCAGAAAAAACCCTGCCTTTCCCCCAAAAAAATCCTACCTTTCTCAGGAAAAATCCTGCCTTTCCCAGGAAAAATCCTGCCTTTCCCAAAAAAACCGGTGGGGGAAGCACTAGGTGCTGGTTTAGGGGGATTCGTGACCTTACACAGAGAAATGCAAACAAACAGCAGGGAAAGGACACAAAAGCTCAAAGGAAACTTCAGTTTTATAGAAATTCCCTGGGCACAATTCCGGTTTCCTTGTCTCATCACAAGAACCAGCCGGTGCAATAAAAGGGATAAATTCCAGGTAAAAATTAAGGGATTCAACCCAATCCTGGGGTTTTTCTCCCATCAGGATCTCATCACTTTCCAGAGCTGGTAAAGTGATTCCAGGACCTTTCTACTCATCTGGGTGGGTTTTCAAGGACAACTTGGACAGGACTTGGAAAAGCTCCTTCAAGGACAACTTGGACGGGACTTGGAAAAATCAGCTCCTTCAAGGACAACTTGAGCAGGATTTGGAGCTTCAGCTCCTTCAAGGACAACCTGGAAGCATCAACTACTTCAAGGACAACTTGGACACAACTTGGAGCTTCAGGTCCTTCAAGGACAACCTGGAAGCTTCAGCTCCTTCAAGGACAACTTGGATGGGACTCGGAGCTTCAGCTCCTTCAAGGACAATTCGGGCAGGACTTGGAGCTTCAGCTCCTCCAAGGACAACCTGGAAGCATCAGCTCCTTCAAGGACAACTTGGACGGGACTTGGAGCTTCAGCTCCTTCAAGGACAACTTGGACGGGATTTGGAGCTTCAGCTCCTTCAAGGACAACCTGGAAGAGCCATCCCCCAGTTTTTCCAGCTGCCACCCCTTTTCTCCTGGAGTTACTGGTGAGGGAAAACCAAAACCAAGGTGGAAAATAAAAGGAAGGCGAGGAATTAGTGACGATTACCTTTGGGTAAATCTCTCAACCGGTTAGCGGGGACGGCTGCAAGGTAAGACAGTGCTTGTTAACCGGGTTAGTTTAAGCTTGGGTGGCCAAAGGAGCACCTGGCAAACATAAAGTTCCGGATTTCAGCGGGAATTGATCCGGTTTGGGAAGCAGAGCAGGAATACCCTTCCCCCAGGGACCTCCATGCTTTATCCACACTCGTAGCTGGCAGCAAAAGGGAATTGTCAGCCTGATGTGGGGTTAATGAGCCATTAGGGGAAAGGACGGGAAATAAATCAAGCCCAGGGGAATTATTTGGGGTTTGGGATTTCTATGCCAGCTGTGGAGGGGCACTGGCAGGTGGTGGCATTCCCAGGAATCTGAGGTGGCCAGGGCATGATAAATCCCTGTTTGCCAAGCAGAGCTGGCAGCGGCACCAATGGGGAACAGGGTGAAGGTTGTCCCTCCCTTCCTGCAAAGGGGGCACTCAAAGGGGACACAAAGGGGACTCAAAGGGGACACAGAGGGGGCACTCAAAGGGGGCACTCAAAGGGGACACAGAGGGGACGCAAAGGGGGCAGGGTGAGCTGGCTCAGCCCCGGCCCATCGCTCAGCACCCCAACACCCCACATTTAGGACTTTTCTCATGGACCTTCGACATCCACCTGGGGATACTTTGGGCTGTGCGCAATAATTCCTGTTTAATTTTTTTCCCTCCAATACCAGGGGTTTTTGCCCCATTTCTGCGCCGTTATCCCAGACGAGGCAGCGAATCCTGCAAGAGCGGAGCCCCTGCCCTGCCAGCCCCGGGCCCATCGCTCAGCACCCCAACATCCCAAATTTAGGACTTTTCTCATGGACCTTCAACATCCACCTGGGGATACTTTGGGCTGTGCGCAATAATTCCTGATTAATTTTTTTCCCTCAAATACCTGGGGTTTTTGCCCCATTTGTGCGCCTTTATCCACGAGGATTCAGCGAATCCTTCGAGAGCGGAGCCCCTGCCCTGCCAGCCCCGGGCCCATCGCTCAGCACCCCAACGTCCCGGCGTTAGGACTTTTCTCATGGCCCTTCGACCTCCACCTGGGGATACTTTGGGCTGTGCGCAATAATTCCTGATTAATTTTTTTCCCTCAAATACCTGGGGTTTTTGCCCCATTTGTGCGCCTTTATCCACGAGGATTCAGCGAATCCTTCGAGAGCGGAGCCCCTGCCCTGCCAGCAGCTCCCTGAGCACTCAGGGGACAATCTTGGAGCCCAGACCCCACTTCCAGCCTGACCTCAGTGTCGGGGTGTCCTGCTCAAAGCCCAGCACTCAGCTGTGGGGTCAGGAGGGCTTTACCCAGCACGGTGAGATAGGCCTTGGCTGAGTCCTTGTCCAGCTCCGTGCTGGCCACGCACGTGTAATCGCCCTGGTCCTTCTCAGCCACGCCAAAGATCGTCAGACCATCCTCTTCCTTCTTCATCCTGCAAGGAAAGAACATCCCAAAACTCTGCCCCAACATATTTAGGAAGCGGCGTCGAGGGCTGGATCTTCCCTGACAAATCCAGCTGGAAACCCAACCGGAGCAGGAGAAGGAGGATGTGCTGTGTTATTCTGGGAAAGCTCATTTCCTAAGGAATCACATGGCCCGGCATGTATCTGGGGAATAATCACATTTTTAGGACAACAGCCAACCCCGGGCTCGTGCCCTGGGATCAGATCTTGCTTCCCAAGAAAGGGGAGTCAGGTATGGAAAGGAAATTGAAGCTGCGCCAGCNATCCAGCTGGAAACCCAACCAGAGCAGGAGAACATCTCCGGTCTGGAGGTTTTATCAGCTAAGGATGTGCTGTGTTATTCTGGGAAAGCTCATTTCCTAAGGAATCACATGGCCCGGCATGTATCTGGGGAATAATCACATTTTTAGGACAACAGCCAACCCCGGGCTCGTGCCCTGGGATCAGATCTTGCTTCCCAAGAAAGGGGAGTCAGGTATGGAAAGGAAATTAAAGCTGCGCCAGCCACAGCAGAGGAATCTTAATTTTGGAGCGGCTCGTTATGAACTCTGAGGTTTTATCAAGATGTCCTAAAATACCCGGGAATAAAACCTCCAGCAAAGTCTGGATTTACTGATAAATCAGCTGGAATTGCTGGAGGGAGACAGTGAGATTAAAAGTGTCAAAACCATCAGATGTTACTGAGGTGGGAACTCAATATTTATCCCTGGGGCCTCCTGGAACGTTCTGCTAAAAATCCAGCAATCCTGGGAGAGAAATCTGTGGGATTTTTGGGCACAGACCTGTTCCCCAGGTACAGGGGGGCATCGTCCTTGAGCCAGGTGACGGTGAGCCGGAGCGTGGGGTCGTGCTTGACGTGGCAGTGGAGCCGGGGCATGGTGCCCCTCTTGACCACCTGGTCCACAGGGCCCCTCACGATCCTGGTGGGGTCTGTATGGGGCCACAGACAAAGGGGTCATGTCCCAAACTCCTCGGGACCCCTCAGAACCCTGGTGGGGGCTGCATGAGGTCAAGGGTTATGTCCCAAACTCCGCATGACCCCTCAGAACCCTGGTGGGGGCTGCATGAGGTCAAGGGTTATGTCCCAAACTCCTTGGGACCCCTCACAACTTTGGCAGGGTCTGCATGAGGTCAAGGGTTACGTCCCAAACTCCTCAGGACCCCTCAGAACCCTGCTGGGGTCTGCACGGGGTCAAGGGTGATGTCCCAACCTCCCTGGGACCCCTCAGAACCCTGGTGGGGGCTGCATGAGGTCAAGGGTTATGTCCCAAACTCCGCATGACCCCTCAGAACCCTGGTGGGGGCTGCATGAGGTCAAGGGTTATGTCCCAAACTCCGCATGACCCCTCAGAACCCTGGTGGGGGCTGCATGAGGTCAAGGGTTATGTCCCAAACTCCGCATGACCCCTCAGAACCCTGGTGGGGGCTGCATGAGGTCAAGGGTTATGTCCCAAGCTCCTTGGGCTCCCTCACGATCCTGGTGGGATCTGCACGAGGTCACAAAGGGTCATGTCCCAAAACGCCGGGGCTTGGCTCAGGGACTCAGCGGAGAGCGGCGTTACTTGGGAAGGACAAGCACACTTGGGGGGGTTTGTGCAGCTTTGAGCAAATAAATTAATTTAACGAGTCATTAATTAGCGCTGAGCCTTTAAAAACTCCAATTTTTCGGAGTCAGCAGCCGGATTTGCTGAGCGGGGTAAAAACAAATCCGAAAATGTTTTATCGTCCTCAGCTAACCCCAAGGAGCACTCGGGGTCAGTGCTGGCATTGCCGATGGCATCTCCCAGCCCGACACCCACCCCGAGCCCTTCCTCCGCCCCCGGCCTCGGTTTTTCCCAGCATTAAAATGGAATCTCCACCATTTCCAGGCTCCCGGCTCCAACCCGCTGGAAGATCAGATCAGCCACAACCAACCCCCTTCTCCTCAGAGATCATTCCTGATGCAGCTTCCAGAAGATCCAAGATTTTAACCTCAACTATTTTTGCTGCAAATTCCAGGAAATCCAAGATTTTGGCCCCTCCCCTGCGCCTACCTTTGACCTCCAGGCGGACCTGGGCCTCAGCCTTCCCCAGGATGTTGGTGGCCACGCAGGTGTAGATTCCCTGGTCCTCCTTCCGAGCCATGAACATCTCCAAGCTCCCGTTCTCGTGGGCTTTGTAGTTGCCTCCATCCAGCGTGTTCCCCTGGCCGTTCTTAAACCTCCCAACAACACAAAGTGCTGTTGGAAGGGAAGAAAGAGCAGGAAACCTCGCCTTTCCCACCCCTCGGGATGGAGCGGGATGGGCTGCGGCTCTTACCAGCGCAGGGTGGGGATGGGGGACCCGAAAAAGGGACAATCCAGCCGGGTCCTGTTGTTCTGGATCACCTTGATCAGCTGGTTCCGGGGTGCCAGGATCCGGGGCGGAACATCTGCCGACAGCCGAAATTCCAGCCGTGGAGAAGGAGAAAAAAAATGGATTCTGCTGCTCTTTTCCAGCCTTTTCCCTGTTTTTTTCGGTTCACTTTTCCTACTGGCACTTTCAAAACCCAGTAGAGCTTCTCCATTGCCGCTCACCTCCCCTTCCCTCTCCTTCCAGCCTCATTTCATGACTCATATCCCTGGATTTGCTCAGCCTTTGCCTGGTTTGAATCCATGGCAATGGATTCCCGCTCCAAAGCCTGGGTGCCTTTGTGCATTCCCTCAGAGCAGCAAAGGGGAAAACTCATGGAAAACTTCTGCAGGAAAAAGGGGTCTTGGGAAAAACAGGGAGAGCGATAATATTCCTGTGAAACACGGGAATACGGTAATAAGATAAAGGGGAATGATTTTAAACTAAAATAGGAGAGTTTAGATGGGACATTGGGAAGAAATTCCTCCCTGGGAGGGTGGAGAGGGGCTGGGATGGAATTCCCAGAGAAGCTGTGCCTGCCCCACCCCCGGGAGTGTCCAAGGCCAGGAATGTTCCACACCCCACTCATGGCAAAGGGTTGGAATTTTAGATGAATCCCAGAACCAAATGGTTGGAAAAAATTTGGAAAATGTTTCCAGCAAGGCTGGAAAAGATCTTTAGGATCATCAAGTCCAACCTCTGACCCAACACCGCCCTGACACTAAGTGCCACATCCGCCCTTTTGAGATGAGCTTTGAGCTGAGCTTTAAGGTCTTTTCCAACCCAAGCCATCCTTGGATTCCACGGAATTTTGAGACTTGGATACTCCCGCTCCCGCAGACTCACCCAGCACACTGACGAAGGCGTTGGCCAGCAGGTAGCCGTGCTCGTTGGACGCGTTGCACTGGTACACGGCGCTGCTGCCGATCTGCGTGTCCCGGAACACGATGGTGTCCCCGGCCACCTCCCGGCTCGGGTTCGGGGGAGACGCTTCAAAACAGGGAGAGCTCCTTAAATTTGATTCCAAATGAAAACCCACCCCAGGACATCATGGAGCATCTCCTCAGCTCAGCCCGGTTCAAACCAGCCACAACTGGGAGCCACTGGGTGAACTGGGCCCATCCCAGACAAGCCGGGGGTTCATGTGGAGCCCACGTGGGTGTTGGACCCGACCAGCAGCTCTGGCTTCTGCTCAGCCAGGCGATCCTTGCCCGGGATTTTGGTGGGATTTGGGTGAAGGAAACAACTCTGGCTTCTGCTCAGCCAGGAGATCCTTGCCCGGGATTTTGGTGGGATTTTGGTGAAGGAAACAACTCTAGCTTCTTGTCGGCCGGGAGATCCTTGGCTGGGACTTCGGAGAAGGAGGCAACTTTGGCTTGTGCTCAGCCAGGAGATCCTTGCCCGGGCTTTTGGTGGGGTTTTGGTGAAGGAAACAACTCTGGCTTCTTGTCGGCCGTGAGATCCTTGGCTGGGACTTCGGAGAAGGAGGCAACTTTGGATTGTGCTCAGCCAGGAGATCTTTGCCTGGGATTTTCGTGGGATTTTGGCCGGGATTTTGGAGGAGGAAGCAGCTCTGGCTCATGCTCAGCCACAAGGTCCTTGACTGGCACTTGGGCTGGAATTTGAGCTGGGATTTAGGAGAAGGAGGCAACTCTGGCTCATGGTCAGCCATGAGATCCTTGGCTGGGATTTTGGTGGGATTTTGGCTGGGATTTGGGCTGGGATTTTGAAGGAGGAAGCAACTCTGGCTCATGCTTAGACACGAGATCTTTGGCTGGGATTTTGGCTGGGATTTTGGCTGGAATTTTGGTGGGATTTTGGCTGGGATTTTGGCTGGGATTTTGGAGAAGGAGGCCCAGTGTCTCCCTCACTCACCTTCGATGGGCTCTCCATTCACCAGCCACTGGATGGACGGTTTGGGGTTCCCGTTGGCCCGGCACACCAGCCTGCCGTCCTCGCCAGGGGCCAGGATCAGGTTCTCCGGCTCATCCAGCCAGTAGGGAGCAGCTGGAAAACAGCCCCGGCCCAGTGACACAGGGACAGCAGCACCACCCCCGAAATCCCCGCTCCGATGCTCTCTGGGGGAGGAGGACCATGGGAACACCGCGCGGGTTTCCCGGGATGCGCGGTGAAGGTGGGGAGGTCCCTTTCCCTCTCCTTGGTCGCACAGACCCACCACCATTTCTATCAGTGGGATCCCATCTCCCGCTGCTTTTGGGGCCATTTGGACAAGATTTAAAATGAAAAAGGGAGGATTAAATGGGATATTGGGAATCATTCCTTGGGGGGGTGGAGAGGGGCTGGGATGGAATTCCCAGAGGACCTGTGGCTGCTCCATCCCTGGAAGTGTCCAAGGCCGGGCTGGACGGGGCTTGGAGAACCCTGGCATAGTGGAAGCTGTCCCCGCCCGTGGAACTGGATGAACACTAAGCTCCCTTCCAACCCAAACCATTCCATGATTCCCTGAGGAACACGGATGCAGCACGGACCCACCCCCCAGGGAAAGCCCCCGCTGTCCCTCTCAGCATTCCATGAGCGTCCCGGCTCCAGGCGGGCAGGGCCCAAAGAGGGAAGGTAAAAGTGACGTACCCTTCACTCTCACCGAGATCGTGTGGCGGATGCTGCCCATCTTGTTGGAGGCCAGGCAGAAATATTCCCCGGAGTCCTCCTCGGACACGTTGGAGATGCGCAGGGCCTTGTTGAAGTTTTCCAGCTTGGTTTTGCCCACCGGGAGCTCTCCCCCTTTCTTGTGCCAGATGATGTCCGGTGCTGGTCTGAGGAGAGGGGAGCAGATCAGAGCTTTTCCAAGGCAAGGGAATGACTCCCAAGAAAAGAGTTTTTATTCCTAAATAACAGTAAAATTCCCACTCCTGGGAACCCTCAAACCCAGGGAGAAGGTCTGATCCTACTGGTGGGCCACCCTTAATTCCTACCACCGTCCTTCCCACCACCGCCCCTAAACCACGGCCCTGAGCATTCCCAGCTGGTCAGGAGCAGTGTTGTCCTCCTGATCCTCCTGGGAACGCAGGGCCGTGGAATTCTGGAATGGTTTGGGGTGGAAGGGACCTCAAAGCCTATCCCTGACCATGGTCTGATGGTGAGGGCAGGACCATGATCCCAGGATTCTTCTGGGGACACAAATGTCCTTCCCCACAGCACGGAGAGGAGCTCCAGGGAAATTCCCAAACTTTAGGACAAACCAGGGGGGAATTACCCTTGGACAAGGATCTGAAAACACCTGGAAACTTCAGCTCTTTTGTTTGCTCGTCAGGCAGGTTATGAGGGCATTGCTAACAATTAAAAAGGAGGGAATGATCCGTTTTTCCCAATCCAGGCGTGATTCCACGCCCTGATCCCGCTGGGAATTGAGGGGGATCACCCTCTCCGTGGTACGTACACTCCGGAGGCGATGCATTCCAGCAGGAGATCCACCCCTCGGAGCACCATCTGGCTGCTGGAAGTTCCGTAGGGATACATGAAGCTGGGAGTGGTTTCCGTGATCCCTCGGGCTGGAATCAGTGGGAGAGAAGGAAAAACAAAACAAAAACAAAACCAAAAACAAAAAACAGAAACAAAGAAAACGGGGACAGAGGCTTTTAAAAGTCTCTGGGAATACACGGAAGGTGTCACCTCCCTGGCCATCCCGGGATTCTGAACTCACCCAGGAATGCGCCTGGAAAGGAAAGGAGGGCTCCGAATGAATTTGGGATTGGGAAAAAAAAAAGGGGACAGAGGGGAAGTTTGGCGGGCAGGGAGCAGAAGGAGCAGCAGAGCCAGCTGAGCTGTGGGGACAGTCCCTGTTCCATCAGTTCCCTCTTTTCCTGCCCTCCCTGCCTCTGGAAAAGGCGCTGGAATCAGATGAGAATGGGAAATATTGATGGATGTAACATATAACGAAGGACAACAGGAAAAATGGACATGGGAAGGGTTTATTCAGACCCTGAGCTGCTTTTCCACAGAAATCTCTGGGATATGGAGCATCCCTGAGGCTCCAGCAGCACCAAGGCGGTTTTCCAGCTTTTCCGGAGGCCTGGAAGGACGGTTGCCCTTGGAAAGGGACAGCTCAGCCACCAAAATGACCCATTTAGGGCTGGACAGGGAAGTTTAAGAGAAAAAAAAACAAAGGGAAGACACGAGGCAATTCCCTACGGATCCACACGCAGTGAAGGCCTCTTTGCAGGGGGAAAAAAATTAATTATTCATGGAAAAAATTCCATTAAGAAGTGGAATGATTGACCTAGATCTGGATCAGTGAGGACAAAACAGGATGAGATGGGCGGGAAAGCAGCGGTAGCAGGGATGGAAGTTACGGGATTAGGAAAGGGATGGGATGGGCGGGGTTGGCGCAGGAACACGAAAAATCTTGGAGTGATCCATGGGGAGAGACCATCCCGGTGCGGGAGCAGGATTTGGGATGCAGCTTCTGCTGCCCCAAAACTTCCTTGGCTCAATGAGTGGGAAGTATCCAGGAGTTTGGGGAATTTTGGGAAACATCCAGAGCTGTGGAAAGGGAGGAAGGAGGGGAAGGAGGACAGGGGCTCTTCCTGGAATTCTCACCTTAGGGAAAGAAAACCCAGCCCCAGGATTCATCCATGGAATCCTTGGAACCAATTCCGCGCCCACATCCCGCCGCTCCCAATTAGTCAGTTATGGATTAATGGATTACCAGGGCAGGAAAATCCCGACTTTATCCCGAAGAGCCGGGTTCTCCGGGTCTGTTTGCATCCCTGCTCCCAGAGAAAGTCCCATTCCCGGCCGAACCAGTCCGGTGGCTCCCAAACCGCCACCACACTTGGGAGCTTCTCCCATCAAATCAGAAAAGTGGGAATTAATTCTTTTATCAGCCAAGGTTGGCTTTGATCAGGATTTATTCCCGCTCCGGATCCCGTGGCTCAGGATCCTGTGGGATAACCGGAAGTGCTAAGCAGAGCAAGCTGGATTTTACAAGCCTGTATTAATGATGGCAATTAAAAATCAGGGAGAGGTTAATTAGTACCCTCCTGGCTTTAATGAACCTAAGGGCAGCACCCAGAAAAAGCTGATTTTTGCCTCAGCACAGCATCATTAATAAATAATAAATAATAAATAATAAATAATAAATAATAAATAATAAATAATAAATAATAAATATTTTGCTATTCCTAATAGGGAGCAGCCAGAAATTCCATCAGAACCAGAGGCTCTGAGCATGGGGAAGTTCCAGCTGGAAGTGTCAAGGTTTCCCTCATCCCTCTGGATGGATCCGAGCTGGAAAAAGAAATCCCAGGGCTCAAAAATGGGCTCTGCTCCCAAGCTTGGTGAAACCGTGAACTGGGATCATCGTGGAAGTATCCAGTTCTCATCCTGGAGCTGCCAACTGCCCCTTTCCCACCTAAAATTCCTCGGTTTTCCAGGGATGTGCCCACCCCGACACATCCCGTCCCTGGCACAGCCAGGCTCAAACGGCCTCAGGTTTGCCAAAAAAAAAAAAAAAAAAAAAAAAAAAAAAAAAAAAAAAAAAAAAAAAAAAAAAAAAAACAAAGAGAGGAAAAGGAACAAAACAGGGTTTTAATTCCATTTAAAGGAAAGAAAGTGGGGAATTCTGCTGATAAAACATTCCGTTTATCCTTTTGGATGGCTTTTCCCTGATAATTGCAGCTGGAACTCAGGGAATCATCGCTCTGAGCCCTGGGGACAAGGGCTGGGGGACATTTCCCGGGGTTATCCTGGCCTTTGAGAGGAATTTGGGACAAATGTCCCACAAACCTCTTGTGCTCCACGTCCCCAGCAGCAGATCCCGCGTTCCCAAGCTCGGGAACGTCCTGGGAATGGGATTCACAGCCTCCCAGGGCCCTTTTCCAGCTGCCTCTGGAGCTGAGCCTGGACTGTGGGGATCAGCACCCCAAGGAAGAGCAGCCAAGGGCCCCAAATCCCCCCAAAACCTCAAATCCTTGGGACTGACATCCCTCCCCACATCCCAAAGCATTCCCAGCCACGCCATTCCAGGCAGGAATCCGGGGCAGCAACAAGGAAAAGCACTGAGGGTAAGAATTTTTATCCTCAGCTCATTAATTATTGAGTTAATTAAGGGCTGGGTTGGAGTCCAGGTCTCCCACAGGGGTGGGAGAGGGGGATCTGAATCCTCTGGAGCCAGGAAGTTTTCCATGGAATGTTATAACACAAACAGCAGGAAGTTTCTCCCGCGCACCCATGAAACAGAGGAACAGAAATCCATGGGATTGTGAGGATATAATCCCATTTTCCTGGTGGAGCGAATCCTCAGCATCCCTTTTCCCTGAACAGAGATATCCAGCGGGAAGTGCGGAAGCCCAGGAAAGCTCTCCGCTGGAATTCCCTTTCCCTGTCCCTCCCCTCCAGGTGGCTCATGCCGCTCCCACCCAAGCGGATTTTGCTGACAATCCCTTTTCCCAGCCATTTTTCCCAGCCTTTCCGGGCTCTCCAGGCCGATTCCGCTGCGGAGCCTCTCCCGGCTCCTCAGCATCCTCCAAACCCTCCCGTTCCCGGTGCCAGCATCCCGATTCCCCCGGCTGTGCCCTGGCCTGGCGCATCCCTCTCTTCCCACACACCAGCTCTCCCTGCTCCCAGCTGGCAAACGCTCCATTTGTCCCCAAACGCAAGTCCCGGTGGGATGGGAATTGCGCCGTGGGCTGTGCCAGGCCCCAGGGAAGCTCCGGCTCCGGCAGGGATTTCACCCCGGGACGCGGTGGGGACGGTGAGGGACATTCCCGGGGCTGACCCCGCACAATCCTGGCCCCAAAAGCAGCGGGAAGAGCAGGAAGTGAATCCTGCCCAGGGCAGCTCCGGATTTGGGAGCAGCTGGAACCTGTGGTGGCTTTGGAGAGGCGGTGACATTCCCCGTATTCCCTGTGCTCCCAAAGCAGCCCCATCTCCCGCTCCCTAAAATCCCCCCACTGCTGCCCTTGTTATCCCAACACATTCCTGACAATCCCAACCCGTTCCCAGGGCAGCCATCCTGCTTGTCTTGTGCCTGAAGGATCATTTGGGATTTTGGGATGGGCTTTTCCCAGCAGGGGAGGAATCCAGAGGGAATTCCCTGCCCAGGCCAATCTAGGATCCGGGGATGGGCTTCTTCCAACAAGCAGAGAATCCGGAGGGAATTCCCTGTCCGGACAAATTTAGGATCTGGGGATGGGATTCTCCCAACAGGGGCACAATACAGAGGGAGTTCCCTGCCTAGACGAATTTAGGATTTTGGGATGGGCTTCTCCCAGCAGCTACAGAATCCAGAGGGAGTTCCCTGCCTAGACGAATTTAGGATTTTGGGATGGGCTTCTCCTAACAAGGGCAGAATCCAGAGGGATTTCCCTGCCCAGATTTAGGGTTTCGGGATGGGCTTCTTCCAACAAGCAGAGAATCCGGAGGGAATTCCCTGTCCGGACAAATTTAGGATCTGGGGATGGGATTCTCCCAACAGGGGCACAATACAGAGGGAATTCTCTGCCTAGACAAATTTAGGATTTTGGGATGGGCTTCTCCCAGCAGCTACAGAATCCAGAGGGAGTTCCCTGCCTAGACAAATTTAGGATTTTGGGATGGGCTTTTCCTAACAGGGGCAGATTCCAGAGGGAATTCCCTGCCCAGATTTAGGGTTTCGGGATGGGCTTCTTCCAACAAGCAGAGAATCCGGAGGGAATTCCCTGTCCGGACAAATTTAGGATCTGGGGATGGGATTCTCCCAACAGGGGCACAATACAGAGGGAATTCTCTGCCTAGACAAATTTAGGATTTTGGGATGGGCTTCTCCTAACAAGGGCAGAATCCAGAGGGATTTCCCTGCCCAGATTTAGGGTTTTGGGATGGGCTTCTCCCAGCAGCTGCAGAATCCAGAGGGAATTCCCTTCCTGGGCCAAGGGCAGGAGCCTGTGGAAGCATCCAGGGCATGTCCAACCTCCCTGCACAGAAATCCCCCAGATTTTAAGAAAACCCAAACATTCCTCTTTTTTCCCCTCATTTTATCCCTGCCTGAGTTTCTCTGGAAGTACCGGGAATGCTCCCTCTGGAAATGCTTCTTCCGGAAGCACAGAAAAGAGGGATGCGGGATCTGACGTTTAAATCCTGAGCTTTGCTGGGGACAGGAGGGACCAAACTCAGCTCAGCCACGCGGGGCAGATCCTACAAACCCCAAACCTCCCAAGCCGGGCTTAACTCGCTTAAACCCCGCTCAGCCGAGAGGGGGGAGCTTTGCGGGGTTTTGTGGTCCCTCGGATGGATTCGTGCCGATAAATTCCGGCAGAGCTGCGGCCACGACGGGGACACGGCGACAGCGGAACGGACACGGGCAGGGAACGGGGTCAGTGGGGTTAGGCGGGACTGGGTTAAGCCGGGACTCCCAAAGCCAGCGTGGACTCACCGCGGTACATGGCGGGGGAATTTCCTAAAGACGTTTCGTTATGGGACTTCTCTGCAATTAAACAAAACACCGTGAGCAGCGCCGGGGAGGCGGGGACAGCGCCGGAGGGGGACGCGGGAATTCCCAAGAAAACAGCGAGGGTGGGGGGCACGGAGACATCCCAAAAAACAGCGAGGATGGGGGACACGGAGACATCCCAGAAAACAGCGAGGGTGGGGGACACGCAGACATCCCAAAAAACAGCGAGGGTGGGGGGCACGGAGACAGCGCAAAAAACAGCGGGGATGGGGGACACGGAGACATCCCAAAAGACAGCGAGGATGGGACAGGGAGGGGGGCATGGGGGATTCCCAAAAAACAGCAAGGATGGGACAGGGAGGGGGACAGGGGGACGCCAGGACATCCCAAAAAACAAGGATGGGACAGGATGAGGGACATGGGGGATTCCCAAAAAACAGCAAGGATGGGACAGGATGAGAGACAGGGGGAATTCCCAAAAAACAGCAAGGACAGAGCAGTAAGGGGGAGATGGGGACATTGGGACATCCCAAAAAACAGCGAGGATGGGACAGGGAGGGGGACAGGGGGAATTCCCAAAAAACAGCAAGGATGGTGGGACAGGATGGAGGACACGGAGACCGGGACAGGGAGGGGGACACAGAGAATTCCCAAAAAACAGCAAGGATGGGACAGGATGGAGGACACGGAGACATCCCAAAAAACAGCGAGGATGGGATAGGAAGGGGGACAGGGGGACATCCCAAAAACCAGCAAGGATGGGACGGGGGGAATTCCCAAAAAACAGCAAGGATGGGACAGGGAGAGGGACAGGGGGAATTCCCAAAAAACATCGAGGATGGAGGACACGGAGACATCCCAAAAAACAGCAAGGATGGGGGGAATTCCCAAAAACTTCCAGGATATGGGACAGGGGGAATTCCCAAAAAACAGCAAGGATGGGACAGGGAGGGGGACAGGGGGAATGGGGGAATTCCCAAAAAACTGTAAGGATGGGACGGGGGGAATTCCCAAAAAACAGCAAGGATGAGATGTGGAGGGGGACACGGAGACATCCCAAAAAACAGCAAGGGTGGGGGGAATTCTCAAAAAACTTCCAGGATGTGGGACAGGGGGAATTCCCAAAAACCAGCAAGGATGGGACAGGGAGGGGGATGTGGAGAATTCCCAAAAACTTCCAGGATGTGGGACACGGGGAATTCTCACAAAACAGCAAGGATGGGACAGGAGGGGGGACACGGGGAATTCCCAAAAAACAGCGAGGAGGGGAGACACGGGGACATCCCAAAAAACAGCGAGGATGGGGGACACGGGGACATCCCAGAAAACAGCGAGGATGGAGCCGGGTGGGAGCAGGGATCCAAAAGCACTCGGAGCGCGGCGCCTTCCGGGACAAACACAGCCAAGAGCGGGAGGAAAAGGGGCTGATTTCCTTCTCCAAGGGGTGGGAAGAGCTAAAAGTGTGGGAATTGTGGCGTAAGGGTCTCCTTGGGGTGTTCTTCTCTCCGGAATCTTTGGGAAAACCCAAAAATTGGAGCAATTTTGAGGGGGAAAATGGGGGTTTTTCCTCTGTTTTTTGACCACAAAAATTCCGTATTCCAGCTGCTTTTTTTTCCCACAGGATGGACACGGCTGGACAACGATGCGGAAAGGCAAGGAGTAGATGAAATAATAATAATAATAATAATAATAATAATAATAATATAAAAAAATATTATTGTTGGGCTTGAAGAGCACAACCTGCTGTAAAATCCCTTTTAATTCCAAGTTAATTCATGGAGATTGCGTCCAGCTCCTCACCGAGGTGTTTATTGACCCCTAATTCCCAGGAAAAATGAAGGGATTCCCTCGTGCTCTGGGAAATGGGGATTCCTCACCCTGCCCTGCCCTCCCCAGGATCCCAAATCCCAGTTTGGAGCCCGGGAATATCCTGGCACCGCCACATTCCGGAGCCTTCGGAGCCTTAAATCCCTGAGTCCTTTCCAGAGGTAATGAGGGCCCAGAAAATTCCCAAGAGCTGCGCCAAACCTGAATAAACCCCACAAATTCCCTCTGGAAAAGGTGATCCCTCCCTGGAGCCTTCCCATTTTCCTCCTGCATCCCATTCCATGACATTTCAGGAGATGGGGAACAATTTTTTGAAGGAGTCAGACTCGGGGATTAAGACTGAGATGATCCAAGAGCTTGGGAAAAATCCAAACTCTTCCCTTCCCAAGTGTTCCATGGATAAAGCATTTTTTTGTATGGGAAATTAAAGCCTCAATTCCAAAATTTTTAAGGAATCTGGGAGGCTCCTGGGGTGGAATTTCCTCTGATCCTACAGCAGTTGTTTCCCAAGGAAAACTGGAAGAGAAGGATTTGATTTTCCGAGGTCTGGGAGCGAAGGGATGTGGGGACACCTGAGGGGAGCAGGAGGTGGAGCTCATATCCATGAAAATCTGCCAGGATTTCATCCACGTTACTTCCCGAGCTGGATAAATACGTCGGGATGGAGCCCTCGGGAGGCTCCAAACCCCACAGATCTTTGTTTACCGGGATTTCTCCCAAAAATAAACACTGGGATTTTCTTTGCCCGGCTCTGCAGACAGACAAATATCGGGAATTAACAAATAATATCGGGAATTAACAAAAAATATCCGGAATTCACAAATATCCAGAATGAACGAGCTACCCACATTCCCAGCACTGGAAAAGAACCCTTTGGAATGGTTTAAATCCCTGATTCCCTACTCCAGCTTTGCACCGAGGAGGAGCCGCTACACCGAGCAAACCGCAGCCAATTTCCCAGGTCCCTTTAATCCCATTCCTGCTCATTCAAGCTGACGGGAAACCAAATCAAATTCCTCCCACCGGGATTTGGGAGCGCCTGGTGCTTCCCAAAAAAACCAGCCAGCACCTCCCAGCTGGATTTTCCTGGGAATGCTGGGAGCGTGTGGAAGCTCCTGCCCAGCGGTGGCTGATGTTCACTGAGGATTTCGTCACCTCCCGCCCCTGTGACAGCTCGGGGTCCTCGTGTCCCTCAGGTTGGCTCCATCCCTCTTCCAGAGCCGCACCAGGAATCCCTTTTCCTTCAGGAATTCTCACTATTCCTGGAGAAGAGCCTGCCCTGGAAGGCCCCGGAGCGCAGGGAAAGGCTCTGGGGAGAGCCCCTCGTGTCCCCTCACCGACGCTCGGTGGGGACGCCCGGAGGTGTCCATTCCTGGGCATCCCACCGGATTCCAGAGGCCCCAACCCTCCTGGAGACACCTCCTGGAGCAAAGGAGGTCCGGGAATGTCCACAGCCACATCCCACACTCGTTTTCCCACATCCAGTCCCCTCATACAGAGCCGGAACCCGGAGCAAACCGCAGCCAATTCCATCTTTCCAAAGTAGGGAACGATCCCCGGATATTTTACACTTCCCTGGAGATGGCGGGAATGCGGGAACGCTCCCAGTTTTATCCCAAACACATGGAATTGGTGATTCCTGCACCAAGTTTCCGTTTTCCTGGAGATGATGGGAATGCTCCATATGCGTGGAAACGCTCCCTGTTTTTATCCCAAACATATGGAATTGGTGATTCCCGCATTTCCCTGGAGATGGTGGGAGCGCCCCATCCATAAAACACCATCAAATTTATTCCAAACACATGGAATTGGTGATTCCTGCATTTCCCTGGAGATGGTGGGAGCGTCCCATCCATAAAACACCATCGAATTTATCCCAAACACACGGAATTGGCGATTCCTGCACCTCTGGATATTTTAGATTTCCCTGGAGACAACAGGAATACTCCGTATGTGTCAAAACACTCCCTGTTTTATCCCAAACACACGGAATTGGCGATTCCTGCACCAAGTTACTTCTGGATATTTCACACTTCCCTGGAGATGGTGGTGTGGAAACACTCTCCAGTTTATTCCAAACACATGGAATTGGTGATTCCTGCTCCCAGGTACCTCTGGATATTTTACATTTCCGTGGAGACAACGGGAATACTCCGTGTGGGTCAAAACACCCCCTGTTTTATCCCAAACACACGGAATTGGTGATTCCTGCATTTCCCTGGAGATGGTGGGAATGCCCCAGCTGTGCCGAACACTCCCTGTTTTATCCCAAACACAAGGATTTGGTGATTCTGGCATTTTCCTGGAGATGGTTAGGGTTGGGGCACCTGTGTCAAAACGCTCCCTATTTTATCCCAAATACATGGATTTGGTGATTCCTGCATTTCCCTGGCGATGGTTAGGGTTAAGGCTCCTGTGTCAAAACGCTCCCTATTTTATCCCAAACACACGGAATTGACGATTCCTGCACCACCTCACCTCTGGATCTTTCACGTCTCCCTGGAGATAGTGGGAATGCCCCAGCTGCGCCGAACACTCCCTGTTTTATCCCAGACACAGGGATTTGGTGATTCCTGCATTTCCCTGGAGATGGTTAGGGTTAAGGCACCTGTGTCAAAACGCTCCCTATTTTATCCCAAACACACGGAATTGGCGATTCCTGCACCAAATCACCTCTGGATATTTCACGTTTCCCTGGAGATAGTGGGAATGCCCCAGCTGCGCTGAACACTCCCTATTTTATCCCAAACACACAGAATTGGTGATTCCTGCACCTCTGGATATTTTAGATTTCCCTGGAGACAACAGGAATACTCCGTATGTGTCAAAACACTCTAATTTATCCCGAACACACGGAATTGGCGATTCCTGCACCTCTGGATATTTTACATTTCCCTGGAGGTGGTGGGAATGCCCCAGCTGCGCCGAACACTCCCTATTTTATCCCAAACACACGGAATTGGCGATTCCTGCACCTCTGGATATTTTACATTTCCCTGGAGATGGTGGGAATGCCCCAGCTGAGCCGAACACTCCATATTTTATCCCAAACACATGGAATTCACGATTCCTGCACCCAAATCCCCTCTCCGACCCTAAAACCGGGAAGCCGCCACCGCAGAACCACCCCCCCACAGCCAAACCCGCCCTCACCCCATCCTAACCCAACCACGGGAGCCGCTCTTCCCGTGACGGATTCCCGGCCGGAAAAACCCACGGGATAGAGCCCGAACTGGTCCCCGCAGCGAGCCACTTACTGGTTTTGACCTTGAGGGTGTAGGGGTTCTTCTGCTGGATGGTGTGGGTGAAGTGGAAGCGGGCGTTGCAGCTGTAGTCGGTCAGCGCGTCCTGCGCCAGGACGTTGGAGAAGTAAAGGTCCCCGTTGTGGCCCTGGGACACGCGCTTGTCCTGCGGGATCGGCTCCATGGCTGCGGGAGAACAGCGGGAATTCGGGGCGGGGGAGGCGGGATTTCCCGAGGGGAACGGAGGCGGTGAGGGGCGTGCGAGGCGAGGAGCAGCGGTGGCGATCCTAAACTAGCAGGAAGTGACCCTAAACTAGCAGAAACTACCATAAACTAGCAGAAGTGATCCTAAACTAGCAGAAACTACCATAAACTAGCAGAAGTGACCCTAAACTAGCAGAAGTGACCCTAAACTAGCAGGAAGTACCCTAAACTAGCAGAAGTGACCCTAAACTAGCAGAAGTGACCCTAAACTAGCAGGAAGTACCCTAAACTAGCAGGAAGTGACCCTAAACTAGCAGAAACNCCGAGGGGAACGGAGGCGGTGAGGGGCGTGCGAGGCATTTACCGAGGGGAACGGCCCCGAAGAGGGGCGAAGTGAGCCTAAACTAGCAGTAGCGATCCTAAACTAGCAGGAAGTGACCCTAAACTAGCAGAAACTACCATAAACTAGCAGAAACTACCCTAAACTAGCAGAAAGTGCCCTAAACTAGCAGAAAGTGCCCTAAACTAGCAGAAGTGACCCTAAAGCAGCAGGAAGTGCCCTAAATTAGAAGCAATGATCCTAAACCAGCAGCCATGATCCTAAACTAGCAGAAGCCAGCCTGAACTAGCAGGAAGTGCCCCAAATTAGCAGAAAATGCCCCTAAATTAGCAGTAATGACCCTAAACTAGCAGAAAGTACCCTAAATTAGCAGGACCAACCCTAAACTAGCAGAAAGTGCCCTAAACTAGCAGAAAGTACCCTAAACGAGCAGAAAGTACCCTAAATTATCATGACAAACCCTAAACTAGCAGAAAGTACCCTAAACTTGCAGAAACTACCCCAAACAAGCAAAAATTACCCTAAATTACCAGGACCAACCCTAAACTAGCAGAAAGCACCCTAAATTAGCAGAAACTACCCCAAACTAACAGAAACAACCGTAAACGAACAGAACCAACCCCGAACTACCAGCAACAGCCCCACCCAGGGTTAATTGGAACCCCACAGGCGATGGAGACGCCGTTCCCGGGATTCCGGGCGGGAAAGGCGCTCCCGACTCACAGCTGCTCATCCAGAAGATGACGGGCTCGGGGAGGCCGGGAGGGGGATTGCACTGCAGGCTCAGCGGGGCCCCCTCATCCACCTCGATCACATCCACCTTTTCCTTGGGCCACAGCGGAGACTCTGCCGTGGGAAGCAGAGGAAAGTGAGGAAAGGAGGGAAGGATTCCCGCGGGGCAATTCCTGCCGGATCCGGCCTGGTTTCAGTGCGAAGTTCATCTGAGCGCGTGCAGAACTCCCTGAAATCCTGACCCTCAAATCCGTACCCTAAAATCCATGGCCTTGAATCCATCCCCTCAATTCCGTATTCAAATCCATACCCTCAAATCCATCCCCTCAATTCCATATTCAAATCCATCCCCTCAGATCCAAACCCTCAAATCCACACCCTCAAATCTGTCCCCTCAATTCCATATTCAAACCCATACCCTCAAATCCGCCCTCTCAATTCCATAGTCAACACCACACCCGCAAATCCATCCCCTTAATTCCATATTCAACTCCATACCCTCAGATCCATCCCCTCAATTCCATATTCTGATCCATCCCCTCAAATCCATCCCCTCAATTCCATATTCTGATCCATCCCCTCAAATCCATCCCCTCAATTCCATATTCTGATCCATCCCCTCAAATCCATCCCCTCAATTCCATATTCTGATCCATCCCCTCAAATCCATCCCCTCAATTCCATATTCTGATCCATCCCCTCAAATCCATCCCCTCAATTCCATATTCAGATCCATCCCCTCAATTCCATATTCAACTCCATACCCTCAAATCCACACCCACAAATCCATATTCAAATCCATCTCCTCAAATCCACACCCTCAAATCCATCCCCTCCATTCCATATTCAAATCCATAACCTCAAATCCACCCCCTTAAATTCATCCCTCAGATCCCTCCCCGAAATCCACACCCTTAAATTCACATCCTCAATTCCACACCCTCAGTTCCATCCCCTCAATTCCTTCCCCTCCAATCCACATCCCTAAATTCATATCCTCAATTCCATGCCCTCAATTCCATCCCCTCAGCTCCTTCCCCTCCAATCCACACCCCTAAATTCATATCCTCAATTCCATGCCCTCAATTCCATCCCCTTAAATCCATGTCCTCAATTCCATATTCAAATCCATAACCTGAAATCCACCCCCTTAAATTCATCCCTCAGATCCATCCCTGAAATCCACGCCCTTAAGTTCACATCCTCAAATCCACGCCCTGAGCTCCATCCCCTCAAATCCATCCCTTCAAACTCATCCCGAGCAATTCCTCGTCACCTCCAGGCGCAACCCCGCTCCTTCCCTGTCTCTTCCACACACCTGGAGCCGTTCGAGCGCTGGATATTCCCCCCCAAACCTCCCGTGGCCCCGCTCCACTTCCCGGGAATCACTCACTGGAAACCTGGAGGTGGATTTTGCTGGAAAGGGCGGTTCCGTAGTCATTCCTGGCGAAGCACTGGTACTCGCCCTCGTAGTCATCGGGCCGGCCCCCGCTGTGGAAGTCGATGACCAAAGTCCCCGACCTCCTCCTCATGGACACCTTGGGATCCTTGGCCACGTTGAAGAACTTCCCGTTCCGCGTCCAGGAAAAGCTGGAATGGCAAGGAAAAGCTGGGTTTGGAACCTTTTCCCCCGTGGGGTCTTTACCTGCGCTGTGCCAACGGCAGGACGGGCTGGGCAGGGAGGGCGGCACAGCTGGAGTGGCTCCGCGGCTCCGGAGCACCCAGGGACAGCGGGATGAGGGCCGGGAACGCACTCACGTGGGAACGGGATTGCCTTTGGCTTCGCACTCGATGAAGATGTTGTCCCTGGGATCCACGATGTAATCCTTGACGGATTGCTTGGTGATCGTGGGCGGCTGGGCCACTGCAAGGAAAGGGAAATCTGTCAGGAGCGAGGGGAGATCCCTCTGTGCCATCCCGCGGCAATTCCTGCTTGGATCTCAGCTCCTTCCCCGGGCTGGGTGTGCGGTTTGGGGGCTGAATCCTGAGGAAATTCCTGTGAATTCCCTGAATTCATCACCTCTTGGAGCATCACAGTGTCCGGAGTCCCTTCAGCTACCAAAAAACCCCAATTCCCTCTCTTGGTGTCATTAGGGAATGTCCCAGTTCCATCCTCCTGCTCCCACAGGGTGAATCCAAAGGGAATTCATCCTGGATCTGCGGCTCAGAAGGGGCTGGGCCAGGGATTCCAAGACATTCCTGGTGCAAGGAACAGGCTCCAACCCCCCAGGATGGCCCCACAGGAGCTCAGATCTGGAATTTAGGAGGGTGGGGATGGAAAAAGGGACACAGAAACCCCGTGGATGGAGTAGGATCTGGCGTTTGGGAATACAGGGAGGGGAAAAGGAATCCCATGGCTGGAGTAGGCTCCAGTGTTTGGGAATACAGGGGTGGGAAAAAGAAGCCCCTGGCTGGAGTAGGATCTGGTGGTTGGGAAGACAGGGGTGGGGGAAGGGATGGTCACACGCGCGGGGTGGCGGGTGTAGGAAAAGGAGTGGGGGAATACAGGGAGGGGAAAAGGAATCCCATGGCTGGAGTAGGCTCCAGTGTTTGGGAATACAGGGGTGGGAAAAAGAAGCCCCTGGCTGGAGTAGGATCTGGTGGTTGGGAAGACAGGGGTGGGGGAAGGGATGGTCACACGCGCGGGGTGGCGGGTGTAGGAAAAGGAGTGGGGGAATACAGGGAGGGGAAAAGGAATCCCATGGCTGGAGTAGGCTCCAGTGTTTGGGAATACAGGGGTGGGAAAAAGAAGCCCCTGGCTGGAGTAGGATCTGGTGTTTGGGAATACAGGGATGGGAAAAGGGATGGACACAGGAGCCCCGTGGTCGGAGTAGGATCTGGTGTTTGGGAACGAGGGGATGGGAAAAGGATGGACACAGGAGCGCCGTGGCTGGAGGAGGATCTGGTGTTTGGGCATAAAGGGATGGGGAAAGGGATGGACACAGGGGCCCCGTGGTCGGAGTAGGATCTGGTGTGTGGGAATACAGGGATGGGAAAAGGAATCCCATGGCTGGAGTAGGATCTGGTGTTTGTTCCTGTTTGGGAACAGGAGCCCCGTGGTTGGAGTAGGATCTGGTATTTGGGAATACAGGGATGAGAAAACGAATCCCATGGCTGGAGTAGGGGCGGGTGTGGGTGCCTGTTGGGGAACAGGAGCCCCGGGGTTGGAGTAGGATCGGGTGTTTGGGAAGAAGGGGAGGGGGAAGGGATGGACACAGGAGCGCCGTGGCTGGAGAAGGAACTGGTATTTGGGAATACAGGGATGAGAAAACGAATCCCATGGCTGGAGGAGGGTAAAGTGTTTGGGGATAAGGGGAAGGGGGAAGGATGGGCAGAGGAGCAGTGCGGTTGGAGTAGGACCTGGTGTTGGGGAATGCAGGGATGGGAAAAAGAAGCCCCTGGCTGGAGTAGGATCCGGGGTTCGGGAACGAGGGGATGGGGAAAGGAATCCCATGGCGGGAGTAGGATCCGGTGTTCGGGAACGAGGGGATGGGGAAAGGAATCCCATGGCGGGAGTAGGATCCGGTGTTCGGGAACGAGGGGATGGGGAAAGGAATCCCATGGCGGGAGTAGGATCCGGTGTTTGGGAATACAGGGATGGGAAAAGGGACACAGGAACCCCATGGTGGGAGTAGGACCTGGAATTTAGGACAGGGATGGGAAAAGGGACACAGGAACCCCGAGGCTGGATCTCCAGCCCTGATCTCCGAACTGCAGATCCCAGCCCCTGGGATGAAGATCCAAGGCTGTTTCCTCATGCCCCGGGATCCAAGGATGATCCCAACACATCAGGACGTGGGGCTGAGGCTGGCACAGGTGCCAGGAGGGGATTCCTGCCCTTCTCCAAACCCAAATCCTGCAGGAACAACTTTTCCACGGCAAACAGGGCCTGGCTTCTGCTCCAGGGACAGCTCAGAGAGCCGGGAGCCCTTCCCGAGCTGCTCCAGCCTTTCCACGCCTTTCCCAACCTGGATGTGCAGCACAGGTGCCTCAAATGGGGCCACGTCCCCCTTGTGCCACCACGGCCACCACCAGCCCCTGCTCGGGGACCCCGCATGCAGTTTTGGGGACAAGGACACGGCCACCCGGAGGGCAGGGAGCACTTACATTCACTCTGGATACTTGCTGTTATTCCCAAGGGGAAAGCATAGAGGGAAAAAGAGAGCAGGTTAATTCAGGAGCAATCCCGTTCCCAGCACGGCCAGGGAACAAATCCAAGGGGTTTGTCCAGGCCTTGCAAATCCTACACAGAAACCCTTTTCCTTGCAAGTGTGGGGGGGAAAACCCGAATGTGGAGAGGAAAACCCAATTGTAGAGGAGAAAACCCAAATGTGGAGAGGAAAACCCAAATGTGGAGGAGAAAATCCAGCTGTGGAGAGGAAAACCCAAATGTGGAGGAGAAAATCCAGCTGTGGAGGAGAAAACCCAAATACAGAGAGGAAAACCCAAACGTGGAGGAGAAAATCCAGCTGTGGAGGAGAAAACCCAAATGTGGAGGAGAAACCCCAATTATAGAGGAGAAACCCAAATGTGGAGAAGAAAACCCAGCTGTGGAGGAGAAAATCCAGCTGTGGAGAGGAAAACACAAATGTGGAGAGGAAAACCCAAATGTGGAGGGGAAAATCCAGCTGTGGAGAGGAAAACCCAACTGTAGAGGAGAAACCTCAGTTGTAGAGGAGAAACCCCAACTGTGGAGGAGAAAATCCAGCTGTGGAGGAGAAAACCCAAATGTGGAGGAGAAAACCCAGTTGTGGAGGGGAAAACCCAACTGTGGAGGACAAACCCCAATTGTAGAGGAGAAACCCCAACTGGGGAGGAGAAAATCCAGCTGGGGAGAGGAAAACACAAATGTGGAGGAGAAACCCCAATGATAGAGGAGAAACCCAAATGTGGAGAAGAAAACCCAGCTGTGGAAGAGAAAATCCATCTGTGGAAGAAAAAAACCCAAATGTGGAGGAGAAACCCCAATTGTAGTGGAGAAAACCCAAATGTGGAGAAAATCCACCTGTGGAGGAGAAAACCCAAATATGGACGACAAACCCCAATTGTAGAGGAGAAACCCCAGCTGTGGAGGAGAAATCCCAGCTGCGCTGTTCCCACCTTCATCCCACCTCCTCCCCGTTCCAGCGAGGAATTTTTGGCGGGGAGCTGGGGAGGATGAATCCCAAACTTACAGTCCAGGGGGACCTCGATGGCGCTGACCAGGTGCTGGAGGCAGAGGGCCAAGGCGATTCCGGCGCAGGCGACCTGGGCTCTCCTCGGGATCATCTTGGAGCTTCCCCGGGTGGCCTCGGGACCTCGGGATGTCCTTTGGGGTGGCACGTGCAGAGGGATCCTCAGCTGGGAAAAAAAAAATCCCAAAAAAATCAGGTCGCTGAGCCAATCCTGGCCTTTTCCCTTTGGAAACTTTGGGAACGCAGCGTTTCCACTCCGAAAGCGTTTGTGAGGGGTGGGAATGGGGCCAGGAGCGGTGCCCAGGCTTTGGGGAACGCGTGGGAACAGCTCCCCTGACTCCGGGATTGTCCTCCTGGAAGGATTTATGGGGTCGTGTGGGCTCCGATCCTGGAGCGAGCGCCCAGGGACCAAGAGGAAATTCCTGGGAGCAGTGGGACGCACACGGAGCCCGTGGGAACGAAGGAAAAGGTGGATTTTATTTTATAATGATTTTATTTTATGCATAAAAAATATTCAGGGATAATCCAATCCCTCAGGACATCGGGATGAGCTCAGGGGTCCTGTTGTCTCAAAAATCCCGGCACTGATCCAGCAGAATTTTAGGATCGGGATTTTTCCTGACTGGTCTCCAAATAATCCCATTCCCAACCAGGATCCAGCTGTTCCCCTCCCTGCTGCCACATCCCATCCAAGCCCCCGGGATCCCATTTTCCACCCGGACGCCTTTTATCCAACGGGAAACAACTGCAGATCCCAAAAGGGAAAACGGGAGCTGTAAAAGCGACACGGGATCTCCGGCCTGAACCCATGGGTGGAATTCCGTGGGAATGCCCCAGCTGGGTGATCCAGGATGATCCATAGGATTGCATGGAGCGGCGCTGACCGGGAGCAAGGAAAAGCACACAGGGAATTCATCCCCTGGAAAATGCCAGGCTCCTCCAGGCTCCTCCAGGGCGCCTTTGTCCGGAGCAGATGTGGGCAGCGGGAACAATCCCCGGGAACAATCCCTGGGAACAATCCACGGGAACAATTCCTGCGCGTGTAGGTGGGTCCCGGAGAACACAGCCCCGCATTGTCCCGGCTGCTCCCGCCGGGAACGGGGAATTCTCCCGGCACAGAGGCTGGAGCTGCCACAGGGACCGGGGACATTCCGAGCTGGGGGTGCTGGAGTCGGGGGAACGGCAGGGGAGACGCTTTTCCCAAAAAATCAGCGTTTTTCCCGAGATTTTCCTGCACGGAAAGGATCTGACACCAGCCCAAAGAGCAGGAAAAATCCTTCAGCCTCATCCCTGCATCCCGAAGGGAGGGACGGAGAAGGGAAGTGGTGCTTGGGGTTGGTCCCTCACCCTGCTCTGCTCCTTAGAATTCCATGGAATTCCCTCTTTTCTCCCTCCAGGATCTGAAATCAACAATCCATGGAAACAACTCCTCTTCCTGCAGAAATTCCCGGGGAGATCCCGCTCCGGCACCAGCCAGGACAGGGATCCTCCTCCAGGGGATTTGGCCCAAAGCCATCTCGTTGTCAGAATTCCCAAAATTCCTACAAGCAGCAGCACCTGGAATGTTCCCTGGTCCCCTGGGATCCACTGGGTGCACACACCACTCTGAGGACGGGCTGGAATTCATTTATTCCCGTTTAATAAAACGAGATTTTTTGGGATAACGATGGGAAAAATCCCTTCCCTGGAAAACAACCCCAGCACCCAGAGCAGGAAACGGGAAGCGAAGGGAATCTGGGCTTGGAATTCAATAAAATTAAACGGTGAGGGATTGGATTCAATCAGCTCGTTGGGACCAGCAGGATGCTCCCAGCACCAACTGGATTTTCATCCCAGTTTATCCCGACTCATCCCGATTTACGGCTGCAGGAGGAACACTAAAACTTCGGGAATTGCTGTTCCCGGGGAACATTCCGGCAGCTCCGTTTATTGCTTAATTAAAGCTGATTGAGGAGCACGGAGCGACTTCGCCACCAGGAGAAAATCCTGTTGGGCTGGGATAATGGGAATCACGGATTTCAAAAAGCACCCATGGATGTGATTCCCACTGTTTGGAGCCGAGCTGGGAGAGCTGGGAATGTTCAGCTGGAGAAGGGAAGGATCCAGGGAGAGCTCGGAGCCCCTTCCGGAGCCTAAAGGGGCTCCAGGAGAGCTGGAGAGGGATTTGGGATAAGGGATGGAGGGACAGGACACAGGGAATGGCTTCCCCTGGAAAGATTTAGATGGGATATTGGGAAGGAATTCCTCCCTGGCAGGGTGGAGAGGGATGGGCTGGAATTCCCAGAGGAGCTGTGGCTGCCCCGGGAATTCCTCCCTGGCAGGGTGGAGAGGGATGGGTTGGAATTCCCGGAGGAGCTGCGGCTGCCCCATCCCTGGAAGTGTCCAAGGCCAGGCTGGAGCAACCCGAGATCATGGAAGGTGTGGGAAGTGGAATGGGATGGGCTTTAAGTTCCCTTCATCCCAAACCGTCCAGGAATTCCATGGAATGCTGCATCCCTACAACACCCATAAGAAACCATTCCAAGCAAATGCTGGGATTTACGGCGCAAAAATCCATGGAAAGAAGGAAGGGAATGATCACGAAGGCAGGACAGGAATGTTTGGCATTCCAAATGGAATTCCAAATTCCAAATGGAATTCCAAATTCCAAATGAAATTCCAAATTCCAAACGGACGCGCCCTTTTCCTGGGAAGGGGGGGAGCATTCCCTGCTTTCATCCGCCCGGAAGAGAGAGCAGCACTTTGTTCCCATTCCCGTTCCCGACCTCGGCTCCAGCCTTCACAATTGTTCTGGGAAACACTTCCCAGAAATCCCGGTGAATCCATCGGCATCCCGGCCTCTCCTCCTTAAACAACAACCATTCCCAGCAATGAACGCTTCCCTGCGGATCCAGGGAACGGGGAAAGCCAGGATTTTATGGGAAAAGGATCCTGGAGTGA
Source organism: Callaeas wilsoni (assembly GCA_013398955.1). NCBI lineage: Eukaryota > Metazoa > Chordata > Aves > Passeriformes > Callaeidae > Callaeas > Callaeas wilsoni. The sequence continues at coordinate 30,678 of VWPU01002880.1, forward strand.
AACATTGAGGCTCCAGCCTCTATCCCTGCTGTAATTCCAAGGGATATCCCGGACACCTCTTTGCTCCAGGGAAAAAGGACATTTTTCCAAGCAGCAGAGGTTGCAGCACCATCCCCAACCCTCCGGAAAAACTCCAGGCAGCCCCATTTTTTCGGGATAACCGCCTGTCTCCTCCCGCCACTGAATTCCCAGCGCTTCCTTAAGGAAAACCTCTTTAAGGAACTCGCTCAGGGCTCTTTCTCCCGGCCCCTGATTCCTTGTCCCGCTCCTCCATGGAATTTTTGCCTCGTCCCACATTTTCCTTTCATTCCCTGGATCTCTCCCGCCTGGCACGTGGGTGAGGCTCAATCCTAAGCATTTTTAAAGGGAACGGAACAAACAAAAAAGCATTGAGGGGAAGCTCCAGGATTTCCCCGGGAACGGGGATGGCTTCCCAAAATCACCCACCAGGATCCCTCCCGTGGGAAGCGGGAATGAATCCATGAATCCCCAATTTTTGGAGCTGGCGGGGAGGAGATTTGGGATTTAGAGTTCAACCTCTCGGACTGGGAGCAGCTGCCCCCAGGATCCTATCCCAGAAATATCTGGGAATAGCAGGAATGAGATCATTGCTGGAAGAGCCGAGGCTGTGTTTCGGAGGGTGGGAGTGGTTCTAATTCCAGGATTAAATCATTCCCGCTCGGAGAGCGGGAGCAGCCCCGGGGCTCCGCATCGGTCACGGCCCCACAAAAACGGGAATGGATTTATCCTCCCGTCCTGCTGGGAAGGGGAGGAAACGGTGGGATTTCATTAAGGACAGGGATTCCATGGAAGTGTCATTCCAAGGTCACGCAGGAGACGTGGCAGGAATGAGAAATAAACCGGGATCGCTCGGCTCCAGCGGAATACACAATTTAACCGTCCCGAACCGGGAAAAAAAAGGAAAAAGGGAACACAAAATTTTCCATGGAAGGCCACAACGTGGCTGGAACCAGCCGGAGCATCCCGATATCCCCGTGGCAGCTGGGAATTGTCCCCGCGGCAGCTGATCCTGCGGGATCTGCGGCACACCGGGACATCCGATCCCGCTAATCAGATTCCCACCCTCCCGCTGCTTCCCATGGATTTTCCTTCCCCCCCTCTCCTGCTATTTTCCACGGCTTTTCTTTCCCCTGGCAGGAAAAAAAAAAAATCCCAATTCTTTGGAATTATCTGGTGGAAAACAAAGGGGATGAGGAGGATTCCACATCTTGGGAATGGCTGAGTTTTTAGGGAACGAGTTAAGATGAAAACTCCTGGGTTTTCCATGGAATTTTGGAGGGAAAATCATTCACAGCCCTCCTGATACTGGAATTATATTTTAATTGGGAAAAAACCCACGGCGGCTTAATTAGGATGAGATTGGTTTGGGAGGAACAAGGAAAGGAAGTGGGGGGGAAAATAGGGATTAAAAAGGGAAAAATCCAGATGGGAAAGGGAAGAGTTTGGTGCCACCCCTCCCTGTGTCCCCTCACCTGGCATGGGGGACATTGGGGCTGCTCCAGCACCATTTTCCCAGAATCCCGACAGAAAATCCCAAAGAATCTGTGGCATGGTGACTCAGGGACACTCTGGTCCCCTTTTCCCATTCCCGATGGAGCAGCGAATCCCATCCCGATCCCCCGGCAGCTCGGGACACGTGGAGGTGACACCGTGCCATTGTGTCACCTCCTGCAAAGCTTCTTTCCAGGGCCATCCATCCCACGCTGCTCCAGGAAAATCCGTGGAGCTGGTGGCACAGGGGGACACGGGCGGTGTCCCTGGGCCACCCCTCCCTGGTGGCATCTGGCCCCGGGGATCAGCCAAGGGTTAATCAGGCGGGAAAACAGCCCCGGGATGGATCCTGAGCCTCTGGAAAAGCTTCCCAGCTCCCACCTCCGCTCCTGCTGCCGGAGGAGATTCCAGACCTGGGCTCGGAGCAGCCGGAGCCTCTCCAAGGATGGGAATGTTCCAACAGGCTGTGGGAATTTTGGGGTTCCCCGTGGGATATTCCGTGATTTTGTGAATAAAGTGATGGATGCAGCACCTGGAGGGAGGAAAACTCCGCGTTTCTTCAATCCCACGGAGCTGGGAGAGGGTTTGGCTGGAATTCCCTTCCCTGCCGGACACAAGCCACAGCTCATCCATGCCGGGGACGTCTGCTGCCGTGGGAAAATCCACTCTGGGAAGTTGGTACACTTTGGAATTCCTCTCGGGTGTGAGAGGAACGCTCGGACATGGGAACAGCAGATCCCGATCCCATCCTTGGATCCCAGTCCCGGCTCTGCCTCCTGCCAAGGGCATCAGGCACCACCGATCCCAGTGGGAACTGACTGATCCCAGTGGGAACTGGTTTATCCCAGTGGGAACCGGTTTATCCCAGTTGGAACTGGTTTATCCCAGTAGGAACTGATTTATCCCAATGGGAACCAATTTATCCCAGTGGGAACTGGTTTATCCCAGTGGGAACTGACTGATCCCAGTGGGAACTGGTTTATCCCAGTGGGAACCGNCACCGATCCCAGAGGGAACTGACTGATCCCAGTTGGAACTGATTTATCCCAGTGGGAACCGATTTATCCCAATTGGAACTGGTTTATCCCAGTAGGAACTGATTTATCCCAGTGGGAACTGGTTTATCCCAGTGGGAACTGACTGATCCCAGTGGGAACCGATTTATCCCAGTGGGAACCGGTTTATCCCAATGGGAACAAATTTATCCCAGTGGGAACCAACTGATCCCCCTGGGAACTGACTGATCCCCCTGGGAACTGACCCAGCCTTGGACACTTCCAGGGAATTTTGTTCCCAAAAAACCCAGCTGGTGCCCCAAAGCTGGCGCTCCAGGTGCATCCCATCACCCCGGGCAGGGTTTGGTGATCCCATTCCCACTTCCTTTCCCAGGAATTGTGACGGCCCTCGAGGGCAGATGGAGCTTTTCTGCAGGAATGGTGAGAAATCCCAAATTTATTCATTCCCCTGAGCTGGGAATGAGGAGGGCAGCACCATTCCCTGTTTTATCTCGCCATTCCCTGTTTTTTTTCTCACTATTCCCTACTTTTTCTCACCATTCCCCGGCATTTTTCACAACTTTTCCCGTCGCTCTCCGTGGAATTGTCACCCTCTGTCACTCAATCAAATCCCGGTGTCACCACCTCTCCATCTGCCTCCGGAGCTGCCTCCGGAATGAGAATAAATTAATTGGGAGAAGCCTTTGGCTCCGGGATAATGAGGTTGGCACAAACCCAGCTCAGGAGGGAGCACGGGGATGCCGTGGTTAAAAATTCCATAAAAATAAAAGGGATTTTGGGGAATTAAAAGGCCAGGTCGGAATTCCGGGTTTCCTTGGAAAAGGGCAAAGGATGGGAGGATGGATTGAGCCAGGGATGAATGAAGAGAGGATTTTTATCCGGCTTCCCTGAGCTGCCAAATCTTCCCGAAATCCCCGGGAAAGGTGGAATCCGCGTCCCACAAATCCTTGGAAACACAAATCTCCCCTTGTTGACACCACTGGAAGCGGGAGGGAAAATCCGCAGGAAAACCGCGGAGTTTAAAGCCAAGGGGAAAAGCAAAGGAAAGGGGAATTTCAATGTTTAGCTCCTCCCACCTCGTCTCCGATCCATCAAAGTTTCCTGCTGGGAATATTCAATGGAAAATGTGCGAAAATCCATTAAAAACCTGGAGCTGAGGGAAACGAGGAGCAGGGATTGGCAATGAGGGCCGGATCAGCAAATTCCCTGGATTCTGCACATCGGAATTAGAGCTGGAATCTGACTTTAGTAAAACACCTGGAAGGTTTTCCCTGAAAAATTCGGGGAGAGGAGAAAGGATCCCACCTCTGGCACAGCTCAGTCTCATGACCCGTCCCAAAAAACCCTTCCAAGTTTTTCCCTCCCTTTCCCAGGATAATGTGGGAATGCGGAGCTGAGGTGATGTGGAAAATTGGGAATCTCCCTCGTATGACTTTGGGAAGGATTTCTCTCCCTTTTTCCAAGCTCGAGCCGGAATGAGAGCTCAGAGCATGGAAAATCCAGAATTTCCGTGCAGGATCCAGGCACAGAACCCCTTTAGGATGTCCGGGAATCCCACAAAAAGCTTGGAGCGGGATGATCTGGAGCATCCCTGCTGGATGCCAGGCCCCTTTTTGGGATTTTCCAATTTTCCCAATCCTTTCCCTGCCGCTCTCCCGCATCCCTCGGGACCGCATCCCTCACTGGTGGCCATGGCAACGCCAATCCATGCGGGAAAGGGAAGGAATCAGGAATCTGCTCCCCAGCTGGAAAATTATCCATGAGGAATGAGGGAGAGCTCGGAGCCGCCCTCTGGAAGCGGCTCCTGCCCGGAGCAGGCGGGAAAAGGCCCTTCCTCACCTTTCCCGACGGGAAAAGGCCCTTCCTCACCTTTCCCGTCGGGAAAAGGCCCTTCCTCACCTTTCCCGTCGGAAAAACGCTCCTGATTTATCACTGAAAAGGGAAAAGAGCTCCTTTTTTTTGTGGATGTTGGGTTTAATTAGGAGGAAAATCCTCCTGGAGGAATCCTTGGTGATCCCAAGCCCGTTCCCAGCCCCTTTCCCGCTCCTCTGGTTCGGCTTTCCCAGAGCCTCTGGAGTCAGAGCCTCCGAGCGGGAGGAGAGTTTGGGAAAGCGGAGCCGGGCTTTAAATAGTCATGGAATTGTCCCGTTCCTGGGAGGAGGACGGTGCCGATTCCCAGCTCCCGAGGGAGTTCTCCATCAGCTCCAGCTCCGAATTCCCGGAGGCTGTGGGGAGCTCCAAACCTCCTGCACGGGGAGCTCCAAGCCTCCTCCCAGTGCTTCCCACTGCTCTGGAATGACCCCATCCCACACCAGTGTGGATCCTACAATCCCACAATCTCTAGCTCCGAATTCCCGGAGTGTACGGGGAACTCCAAACCTCCTCCCCGTGCTTCCCACTGCTCTGGAATGACCCCATCCCACACCAGTGTGGATCTACAATCCCACAATCCCACAATCTCCAGCTCCGAATTCCCGGAGGCTGTGGGGAGCTCCAAACCTCCTCCCTGCGCTTCCCACTTCCCTGGAATGGCCTCATCCCACAATCCCTGTTTCCCTCTAAGATTTTCCCCATCCCAGGAAGGACGCCCTGAGCCCCTCGCATCCCAAAAAATCCCTGTTTCCCTCTAAGATTTTCCACATCCCAGGATTTTCCACATCCCTGAGCCCCCCATATCCCAAAACATCCCTGTTTCCCTTTAAGATTTTCCAGATCCCGGGAAGGGTGCCCTGAGCTCCTCCACATCCCAAAAAAATCCCTGTTTCGCTCTGAGATTTTCCACATCCCTGAGCCCCCCATATCCCAAAAAACCCCTGTTTCCCTCTAAGATTTTCCAGATCCCAAGAAGGACACCCTGAGCCCTCGACATCCCAAAACTCCCCATTTCCCTCTCCCTCCCCGCAGACAGCTGCGTTATCCCAACCCCTCCATCCCGGAGAAGCGCCGAGGCCCCCCAGCCCCGATCCGTAATTCCAACTTTCTCCCTCCTTCCCTTCTTTCTCCCTTTCCCTGCCTTTTCCCGTGGGAACAATGGAGCCGTCCCCGCTGCCGGGTGCCAGCCGGGGCCTGTCCCCGTGTCCCCCGCGCCACCAGGGAGGGGGTGGCGGCGTTTTGTTCCCAGATGCAGCTTCCTTTTGTTCCCAGTCCCTCGGGAAAGCAGAGCGGAGACATCCCCAGCACCGAGAATTCCCGGCCAGGAATTTCTGAGTGTTCCCCACCGATATTCCAGCTTGGAATTGTCGGGTTTTTCCCAACAGCGGCAGCTCCGTTTAACGGCAGTAAGAGCGCAGAGGAATTAGTGGGGGGTCACGGGGATCCTCATTTCCCACCGCAATCCTTTGGGATACTCTGGGATTGCTCAGGGATGGGCTTGGGAACCCAACGGAAGAGCGGGAGTTAATTAAGAGAGTTAATTAAGCCCCACGTCTTTAATTAACCCCTGCTCTGCCGCAGTCCTGAGAAGCCCCGAACGGATTCCACTGAAAATGTCATTTTTTTTTGCCAGGCACGGGAAAACGGGAACCCCTTTAATCCAGTGAAAAGGAGCGGAGCAGGAATTTGGTTCCCACCTGGGAAAACCCAGATTTTCCTGCCCTTCTATAGAAGGGGGGAAAAAAGGGGGAAAAATTCCTTTTCGGTTCCCAGCTGCTGCTTTTCCAGGCGAGGAAGCACAAACCCGCCCGCACAACCGCGCTCCAAACGCCTCCTAAACCCTTCCCAAATTTCCCTACTCGACCTGCGGGGCCTTTCCCGCATCTCAAACTTTTCCCGGGAGTGCAGAGCGCCCACCTTGAGCCAGCATTCCCTGAGCCAACATTCCCTGTGCCAGCATTCCCTGTGCCAGCATTCCCTGTGCCAGCATTCCAGCAGCCCCCCGAGCTTGGGCTCCAAGGACCACGTGGGAGGGGAGCGGAGCTGCCTCCTCCTGATCCCGATCCCGATCCCGATCCCAATCCCGATCCCACCTCATTCCAGCCCAGCTGCCGAGTCGCTCACCGCAATGCCGGCACTGCTGGCGGGACCTTCCCGGATCCCGACGAGCTCAGGCTGGAGCAGCTCCCAAAATCCCCAGTTCCCGGAGCATCGCAGCATTCCAGAGGCATCCACAGGATCGCCTCCCGGCAGATTCCAGCTCCTGCCTCGCCTCAGACGAACTCCAGCCGCAAAGTTGTGCTCCCAGCCGGGAGAGGAACGCTCTCCGCGCTGGGATGGCGCAGACGGAGCCGCGGGAATGGGGGGATTCCCAAAATAAGGATGAGAAGCCAGATGGGAATAGGTTTTCCTCCCGGGATCCCCCGTGGTGGGGAAAAGATGCCTCAAAAGGCAGGGGGGGAAAGAGGGTGAGGAAAAGGGCAGGGAGCAGGGAAAAGGGGGGAAATCCACCCTTGGAGGTCACAGAATTCCAGGATATTTGGGGTGGGAATGGATCTGTGGAGATGACCCAGCCCAGCCTGTGGAGATCACCTGGAGGTGACACAGGAGAACATCCAGGAGGGATTGGGGACACAGGGACACATCCAGGAGGGATT
>VWPU01002880.1:44285-54685 GCA_013398955.1 Callaeas wilsoni
ATCCCAAGATCACCGATCAAATCCCGATATCCCCACACTGATCAAACCCCAAAGTCCCCACACCAATCAAATCCCAGGGTCCCCACACCAATCAAATCCTGAGGTCTCCACACCGATCGAATCCCGATATCCTCACACCAATCAAATCCCAATATCCTTACACAAACTGAATCCCGAAGTCTCCACACCAATCAAATCCTGAGGTCTCCACACCGATCGAATCCCGATATCCTCACACCCATCAAATCCCAATATCCTTACACCAACTGAATCCCGAAGTCTCCACACCAATCAAATCCTGAGGTCTCCACACCGATCGAATCCCGATATCCCCACACCGATCAAATCCCGATATCCCCACACAACATTCCCTTCTCCAGGCCGACCATTCCCAGCGCCCTCATCCCATCGGAAGCGTCACCAGAGGAGGTCCCCGAGTGTCCTGGCACGCGCGGGTGGCACAAAGCCCCGTCCCGTCCCTCCCCTCCTCCCGCTCCCAGCTGGGATCGCCTCAACCCCATCCCAAGGAGATCCCAACAAGGAGCCTTTGTGGCCGGGCCCGCCGGGAATGTCAAAGCCAGATTTCAGGAATGTGACAGCACCGAGGTGGCGGCAAGGACGGGAGCGTCTCCTGGGCCCCGCACTCCATCAGCGCCTGGCCGGGCTCACACAGGGGCCTTTATCCCGCACGGAGCGGGATCGGGAGCGATCCCAGCCCTCACAAACGCGGCTGTGTCCTTAAATCCGGAGCGGCTGGCGGTGCCACCGCCCTGGGTATCCCCGGGAAAGGAATGAAGGGGCTTCGGGAAGAGGGGGGGAAATGGAAAAGCTGGAGCAGAAGTCATCCAGCGATGCGGAAAATGAGGGAAATGAGGTTGGAAGGGAATTCCCTCCAGGAACAGGAAGAAATCCAAACCTCCCTGAGGAGATTTGACAAGAATTGTGAGGGAATACAACCCCTGGATGGATCCTGCTGGGTTTAAAACCCAAGGGAATATTTTGGGAAGGGCAAACGAAACCCGGGGGAAGAGAATGGGAATGGGAAGATCCTGGGGGAATGGGAAGATCCTGGGGGAACGGGAACGGCCTGTGGGAACGGGAAGGGCCCGTGGGAACGGGAAGATCCTATGGGAACGGGAAGAGCCCGTGGGAACGGGAAGGGCCCGTGGGACAACGGAGGGGCTGCCCCGAGTGCCAGGGATGAGGAGCGGGGACGTCGGCACCACGCAGGGAGCGGAGCGCAGGAAGATCCTCGGGAACGGCGGGAAACTTCCAGGAGTGGGAAGTCAGGGCTGATCTTCACCCCGGGGGAAAAGGGAATGGTGGGATTCCACAGGCCGCGGGAATAGCCACCAAAAACTGCTGGGAATAGCCACCAAAAACTGCTGGGAATAGCCACCAAAAACTGCTGGGAATAGCCACCAAAAACTGCTGGGAATATCCAAAAAATCTCACTTTGAATATCCAATAAAAAATGCTGGGAATATCCACTAATAACTGCTGGGAATAGCCAATGAAACTGCTCTGAACATCCACCAAAACCTGCTGGGAATATCCGCCAAAACCTACCAGGAACATCCACCAAAAACTGCTGGGAATAGCCACCAAAAACTGCTGGGAACATCCAAAAAATCTCACTTTGAATATCCAATAAAAAATGCTGGGAACATCCAATAAAAACTGCTGGGAATATCCGATGAAACTGCTCTAAACATCCACCAAAACCTGCTGGGAATATCCACCAAAACCTACCAGGAACATCCACCAAAAACTGCTGGGAATATCCAATAAAACCTGTTGGGAATATCCACCAAAAACTGCTGGGAATAGCCAATAAAACCTGCCAGGAATATCCACCAAAACCTGCTGGGAATATCCAATAAAACCTACCACGAACATCCACCAAAAACTGCTGGGAATATCCAATAAAACCTGTTGGGAATATCCACCAAAAACTGCTGGGAATATCCAATAAAACCTGCTAGGAACATCCACCAAAACCTGCTGGGAATATCTAATAAAACCTGTTGGGAATATCCACCAAAAACTGTTGGGAATATCCAATAAAACCTACCAGGAACATCCACCAAAAACTGCTGGGAATATCCAATAAAACCTACCAGGAACATCCACCAAAACCTGCTGGGAATATCTAATAAAACCTGTTGGGAATATCCACCAAAAACTGTTGGGAATATCCAATAAAACCTGCCAGGAATATCCAATAAAAGCTGCTCCTACAGGGATGGGCAGCCGAGCTTTTTCCAGGAGGAGAAAAATCCCCGAAGTCACGCGAAGAGGGAGCGGATTTTGTTCCCTGCTCCCGAACACCCCGGAGGCAGCGGGATCACCCAGCAATTCCAGCTGGAATTACCCCAGGAGTTCACCACCATCGGGAGCGGGATCGGCCCTAAGCTCGGCCCGGCTGAGCCGGGCTTTACCCAGCTGGGGTTTAAAATCCCATCCCAAATTGTGGAGACCGCCCAGGATCCAGCTTAAAAACCGTGCTGGAGATGGAAAAAGGAGAATTCCCACATTCCCCGCATCCTGTTGTTCCAATGTATCCCTGTTATCCCTTTTTATCCTGGATTCGAGGGGGAATCGGGAGATGGGGGCTCAGGGAATAACGAGGAGTTCCCAAATCCCCGGGAGGGGCTTCAGCACCCTGGAGAGCGGCCGGACCCAAGAGGATCCTTCTCCCACCCACGGACATTCCCGTCCTCAGCATTCCCAGGTTTTCCAGAGAATTCGTGGCTGCTCCATCCCTGGAAGTGTCCAAGGCCAGCTTGGAGCACCCCGGGATAGGAGAAGGTGTCCCTGCCTGTGGAACGGGATGAGCTTTAATTTTCCAAACCATTCCATGATTCTGCAGCTCTTTTAACTCAGGGATCCTTGGGATAACCAGGAAAGGGGAACAATTCCGAGGAAAAAAGGGAATTTCGGTGTTTTTTCCGCAGATCCAAGGAGAACCTTCCCGCCCTCCCAGCTCCCACTGGAACTGCCAGCCCGACCTATCCATGCCAGGAGATTTCAGGAGGAATTCGGGATGCAGGCTGACAGGGCCGCGGGATCAGATTCCAACTGTCCCTGGGAAAACGAGCAAAATTCCGCTGCCAAGGAGGCGGAAAGCGGCGGAAAACCTGCCAGGAATTCCAATGAACCTCCGGCTTCACCTTGCACCAAGCCCTGGGGCCGCGCTCCCGTTTTCCCGCTCCCCGCGAGGGTCCGGGTTTGCTTCCAGAAGCGGGAAAGGCGCATCCAGGAATCCAGGACAGGGATTTATCCGCTCTTCCCGAGCCTGGATTGTGCAGAGCTCCCTCTTCCCTTTGGATGCTCCTCCGGCAAACTGGGAATGCACCAACCCCCTGCTTAGGCTCGGAGGCGCAGGAATGCCAGGAAAAAAATTCCCAAATTCTCCTTTGGAGGGAAAAATCTCCGTTATTCCCTCCTTCCTGTGCCCTTGGGATGTTCCCTCCCAGCTGCATCCCTGAGGAAAACGGGGCCGGATCTCAAAATGACAGGATGAGATCCAAAGGAACTTAAGGAGGCATCCTTGGGAATTACTGCCCAGCCGAACTCATCCCCGTTTGTTCCGTGGATAATCCCGCTCCTCCGATCTCATTAAGCGGGAATGGTGATCCCGATAAGCCGAGGGATAAATCCTCCTCTTTTTTAATCCGTAATAACCCAGCCCGCTTTCTTTCAGTTTGGGATTAAAGGAAAAAGGAAAAGGAGGAGGGAGGGAGGGGATGATTATGGAACATTTAAACTTCGAGCAAGTTCATTCCCAGCCGGAATCCCTGGAATTACACAATAATTATCCTGGATAGCCAAGGGGTTTTGGGAAGGGGGGGGGAGGAAATGGAAAAGCTGGAGCAGAAGTCATCCAACAACACGGAAAATGAGGGAAATGAGGTTGGAAGGGAATTCCCTCCGGGGCAGGAAGAGATCCAGACCTCCCTGACAAGATCTGACAAAATCGTACGGGAATACAACCCCTGGATGGATCCTGCTGGGTTTTAGGAATATTTTGGGAAGAGCAAATGAAACCCAAGGAATAAGGGAAAGTGCCAGAGGGTTTTTCCTTGTTTTGGGTTTTTGTTTTTTTTTTTTTTTTTTAGTTTCCTCGCAGGTTTTGCTGTTTAAAATTCCAATAAAATCTGATTTTCTGTGCATTGCTCGATGGGTTTGAATCCTCCCAATTCAGCTGCTTTCATTCCACGTAAAAGTGTGGAAAACAGGGAATTCCACAGCTCCCAGAAACCAAAGAAATGCAGGAATTCTGCCTGAACTTCCAGGTTTTTCTCCCTGTAAATGAAGTTCTGATGAGATTTGGAGCTTGGCGCTGCCCAGACGGGTAAATTACAACCCCACGGAAAATCCACTCCCGCATGGAAAACAAATCCGGAAATTCCTGCCGAGCGCTCCCAGATAACATCAGCGCCTCAGGAGCGGCCTGGGAATGTGGCTGTTCCCTTTTCCCAGATTCCTCAAATGAATCCCGAACTTTTCCCTTGAAGACTCCTCCTTCCCTGAGCAAGGGCGGGATGGAGCCAACAAATCCCAAAGCTCCAGAGGGAACCAACAGATCCCAAAGCCCCAGAGGGAACCAACAGATCCCAAAGCTCCAGAGGGAACCAACAAATCCCAAAGCTCCAGAGGGAACCAACAAATCCCAAAGCTCTGAGCTCCCTTTCCAAGCTCCACCTGCCCAGGTGAGCTCCACTGGTCTTTATCCAGGGAATATTTCCTTGGAGCATCCCAGAACTGCCCCATTCCTCCTAATTTCCACATTTCTGGATAAAACTTCTCCTCATCCAAGGAATATTTCCTTGGAACACTCCAGTACTGCCCCATTCCTGCTAATTTCCACATTTCTGGCTAAACCCGGTGTTTATCCAGGGAATATTTCCTTGGAGCACCTCAGAACTTCCCCATTCCTGCTATTTCCTCCATTTCTGGATAAAGTCAGTCTTTATCCAGGGAATATTTCCTCGGAGCACCTCAGAACTTCCCCATTCCTGCTCTTTCCTCCATTTCTGGATAACGCTTCCCTTCATCCAAGGAATATTTCCTCGGAGCACCTCAGAACTTCCCCATTCCTGCTCTTTCCTCCATTTCTGGATAACGCTTCCCTTCATCCAAGGAATATTTCCTCGGAGCACCTCAGAACTTCCCCATTCCTGCTCTTTCCTCCATTTCTGGATAACGCTTCCCTTCATCCAAGGAATATTTCCTCGGAGCACCTCAGAACTTCCCCATTCCTGCTGATTTCCACATTTCTGGATAAATCCGCTCTTTATCCAGGGAATATTTCCTTGGAGCACCCCAGAATTTTTCCATTTCTGCTAATATCCACGTTTCTGGATAAAACCGGTGTTTATCCAGGGAATATTTCCTTGGAACATCCCAGAACTTCCCCATTCCTGCTAATTTCCACATTTCTGGCCAAACCCGGTGTTTATCCAGGGAATNAAACCCGGTGTTTATCCAGGGAATATTTCCTTGGAACATCCCAGAACTTCCCCATTCCTGCTAATTTCCACATTTCTGGCCAAACCCGGTGTTTATCCAGGGAATATTTCCTTGGAGCAGCCCAGAACTTCCCCATTTTGGCTCAGCGGGGCTGAGCAGGTGACAGGGACAGAGGGAGGATCCGATCCTTATCCCTACGGATAATTCCTTCTCCCAAGGTCACCCCACCTGGGACGGAGCATTGGGATTAACACTGGCTCCGGTGGGAAGCGAAACTTCCTTAAATCCGTTTTTTTCTCCCTTTTCCCAGCGAAGGAAGCCCCAGCAAAGATCCCTTTTCCTCCTGCCCGTGTCCATCCTCTTCCTCACAGCCTCGGGAATCTCCAGGAGCTTCCAGGGATGGCATTCCCAGCTTCCCATTCCCATTCCCAGGTGGAGCTGGGCTCACTTTGTGGTTCCCATCCCATCCCAACCCCTTCCCTGCCCATCCCTGAGATTTGGGGGTACCACCCCTCTACACCCAGGAGCATCCCGCGAGTATCCGGCTCGGAGTATCCCAACCGCTTTCCAGGAGAAAAGAGAGGGAAAAAAATCCTCATTTTCCCCATATTATTCAATATTTTCACCCATTTTTGATGCAGGGAGCCTTCGCGGTGGCGCTTTTCCAGCAGATTTGGGGGGATTTTATCCCCCCCAAAAAACCCCGGAGAGAATGAGAGGAAAAGAAATCCTTAGCAATTAATTGGGAAAACTTGGGATGTTCCCCATTTAACCCTTGTCTGGGAGAAGGGAATTAATTTGGAATAATTAATTTGGAAAACTTGGGATGTTCCCCATTTAACCGTTGTCTGGGAGAAGGGAAGGGTCGGGATGGGTTTAAATCAAATCCTTCGGCACGGCAAAACTCGGGATGAGGATGAGGATGATTAATTGGAATTAATTAATTTGGAAAACTTGGGATGTTCCCCATGCAACCGTTGTCTGGGAGAAGGGAAGTATTTTGGGACTAATGAATTTGGAAAACTTGGGACGTTCCCCATTTAACCGTTGTCTGGGAGAAGGGAAGGGTCGGGATGGGTTTAAATCAAATCCCTCGGCACGGCAAAATTCGGGATGAGGATGAGGATGAGGACGGAGCTTTGTTAAGCCCAGAATTAACGCAAAGCCAGGCCCAGGTCCCAGCTCCTGTAAACAAAGTCACTTTTCCAACCTAACAACTTCTCCCTGTCAGCCGGGCGCTTTTCCATGCATTATTTATGTGGGATTCATGTTACAACCACAGAAAAAAAATTAAAAAAAAATTTAAAAAAGCAGCAAAGGCCCAGCCTGGAACCGGGAAACGGCAAAATTAGAAATAGAAATCCACCAGAAAATCCTAAATTTGAGTTTTCTTCCAGGAGAGGAAGCAAAGTTGTCTTGGAACAAAGCAGCCCCTCGGCGCCTGCCAAGGCGGGGGAGGTTTTCCAGGAGCACGGGCGGAAAGAAAGGAGTCAGCATCCCTGGAAAAGTCACAGGATTCCTGCTTTTGTCCTCGGCAGCTGCCGGGAGCACCCCGGAAACATCACAGCGCCACAGGATCCATCTTAAAGCAGCCGGGCCTCTGCTGGGCATGCCAGAATTCCAGCTTTTCCTGCAATTCCCGCATCCCCGCGGCCCTCGGCACTGCCGCTCTGCCGGGAGCCGGCCGGGAACAGCCCGGGGTGACTTTCGGGAGTGCTCCAGAGGCATCCCAAGGACCTGACCTTGAGGGAGGAACCCACAGGCAGCATTCCAAAGGGAAAAAGCAAAACCCGTCCAAGCGAGACGCACCGGCCATTCCCACTTCTAGCAGGGATGGCGTTTTCTGGACAAAACCTCCGCTTTTCCACCCAAAACCCCTCTCAGTGCCATTCCCAGCGTGGAACGCGCGTCTTCCCTGCTCCCTGTCCTCCAAGGAGCACCTGAGGCCATGGAAAAGGGAGGACCCCGCTCCATCCCCGCTCCATCCCAACAATCCCTCTCTCCCAGGCCCCAGCGCTCCCACGGCCTCCTCGCCCTCCTCAGCCCCTTCCCGAGCTTTTCCCGGCGCTCGGAGCAGCGGGAGCGCCCGTGGAGCCGCGAGTCCCAGTGATTCAGCACTTTCCCCCCTCTTCCCGAGGGGAGATCGATGCCCGGGAGCGGCTGCGGGAGGATGCGGATCCCGCACCCGCCACTCACCGCTCGCCGCCGGGGCCCGCCGCTTCCCAGCGCCGCATCCCAAGCCAGGTGCGTTTTCCCGACGGATTTTTCCGGCCCGGGATGTCCTTCCGGAGGGAAGGCGACGGCGAAGGGGCGAGGCGCGTTCCCCGCGGAGCGACCGCCGCTCCCCGCGAGCTTTCGGGCCCCCCGAAGTTGCGCTGTCACCCCGAGGTCCCCGCCCGGGCTGCGCTGCCCGTGCCCCCGCACTGCCACAGCGGCATTTTGTCACACGCAGGGACACGGAGCCGTGACGCAAGAGCCAAAATCCCATCACATGCCCCAGCTCCCCCCCCACCGGGGTCCGACCGGCAAAACCTGGGAGATTTTGGGGGTCACGGAGAAGGTTTGGGACCCCAAATCCGCGCTGAGGATGCGGGAACCCCCCATACACACACCCCGCGCGCAGCCCCGAGCATCCCCCGGGCGCTCCCCGCATCCCGGTGCGGCCCGATCCCGGTTTTTCCTTACCCGCTGGGAGCTGAGGCGGCGGCAGCCGGGGCTCGGTGCGGGCTCGGTGCGGGCTCGGTGCGCCGCACTGCGCGCTCCCGGGCGCGGCCGCGCCGCACTGCGCGCTCCCGAGCGGGCGGAGAGCGAGCGCGCCCCGGCAGCGGCGGCAGCAGGAGGAGGAGGAGGAGGCAGGGGAGGGAGGGAGGAAGGCACGGGCTGGAGGGGAAGGGGCTGAGCAGGGGGAGGAGCTCATTAGCGGCGCCCTTAATGAGCAGCTGCAGCCACTTAGCGCGGGGCTGAGCCCTCCCCAGGATGAGGGCGCAATCCGGGGAGAGAAACGCGGATTTTGGGCAAGGGGAGGACGAGCTGGGGTCACCCCGAGGGAGTGGAGAACACCCCCAAAAGGGCGAGGATCTGACCCCTCCCAAAGCCCCCGCGCACAGTTCAGGGGCAGAAATGTGAATTTTGGGCAAGGGGAGGACGAGTTGGGGTCACCCCGAGAGGGTGAAGAACACCCCCAAAAGAGCGAGGAGCTGACCCCTCCCAAAGCGCTCTCGCAGTCCGGGGAGAGAAATGTGAATTTTGGGCAAGGGAAGGACGAGTTTGGGTCACTCCCGAAGGCGGAGAACCCCCCAAAAAGGGCGAGGAGCCTCTCAAAGCTCTCTCGCAATCCAGGGACAGAAATGTGAATTTTGGGCAAGGGAAGGACGAGTTTGGGTCACTCCCGAAGGCGGAGAACCCCCCAAAAAGGGCGAGGAGCCTCTCAAAGCTCTCTCGCAATCCAGGGACAGAAATGTGAATTTTGGGCAAGGGAAGGACGAGTTTGGGTCACTCCCGAAGGCGGAGAACCCCCCAAAAAGGGCGAGGAGCCTCTCAAAGCTCTCTCGCAATCCAGGGACAGAAATGTGAATTTTGGGCAAGGGAAGGACGAGTTTGGGTCACTCCCGAAGGCGGAGAACCCCCCAAAAAGGGCGAGGAGCCTCTCAAAGCTCTCTCGCAATCCAGGGACAGAAATGTGAATTTTGGGCAAGGGGAGGACGAGTTGGGGTCACCCTGAGAGGGTGAAGAACCCCCCCAAAAGAGCGAGGAGCTGACCCCTCCCAAAGCGCTCTCGCAATCCGGGGATAGAAATGTGAATTTTGGGCAAGGGAAGGACGAGTTTGGGTCACTCTCGGAGGCGGAGAACCCCCCAAAAAGGGCGAGGAGCCTCTCAAAGCTCTCTCGCAATCCAGGGACAGAAATGGGAATTTTGGTGAAGGGAAGGACGAGTTGGGGTCACCCCGAGGGAGTGGAGAACACCCCCAAAAGGGCGAGGATCTGACCCCTCCCAAAGCCCCCGCGCACAGTTCAGGGACAGAAATGTGAAGTTTGGGGAAAGGGAGGACGAGTTGGGGTCACCCCGAAAGTCTGGAGGGTCCCCGGGGGGCTCTGTGTCCCCCCAAAAGAGCGAGGAGCTGACCATTCCCAAAGCCCCTGCGCTCAATCCGGGGAGAGAAACGCGGATTTTGGGCAAAGGGGAGGACGAGTTGGGGTCACCCCCAAGGGGGTGGAAAACGCCCCTAAAAGGGCGAGGAGCCTCCCAAAGCGCTCTCGCAATCCAGGGACAGAAAGGTGAATTTTGGGCAAGGGAAGGACGAGTTGGGGTCACCCCGAAAGTCGGGAGGGTCCCCGGGGGGCTCTGTGTCCCCCCAAAAGGGCGAGGAGCTGACCCCTCCCAAAGCCCCTGCGCACCATCCAGGGACAGAAATGTGAATTTTGGGGAAGGGAAGGACGAATTTGGGGTCACCCCCAGCGGGCGAACCCCCCCTAAAGGCAAGGAGCTGACTCCTCCCAAAGCCCCTGCGCACCATCCAGGGACAGAAATGTGAATTTTGGGGAAGGGGGTGAATTGTGGAGTTGAGGTCACCCCGAGGGTGCTGGGGTTCCCCGGGGCCTCTGTGTCCCCCCAAAAGGGCGAGGATCTGACCCCTTCCAAAGCCCCCGTGCAATCCAGGGACAGAAATGTGAATTTTGGGGAAGGAGGTGAATTTTGGAGTTGAGGTCACCCCGAGGGTGCTGGGGTTCCCCGGGGGGCTCTGTGTCCCCCCAAAAGGGCGAGGGGCGTCCCCCGGTGCTGCCAGAGAGGAGCGCGAGTGCCACAGCTCGGCTCGGGGCACGACGTCACCTGGTGGCACTGATGGCACTGGTGGGACCGGTGGCACTGGTGGCACTGATGGCACCGGCGGGACTGCTGGGACTGGTGGCACTGCTGGGACTGGTGG
>VWPU01002881.1:0-14634 GCA_013398955.1 Callaeas wilsoni
AAAACGGGGGGAAAGGGGAAAAGAAAGAGCCGGGCAGAAGCGGGATGGGCGCGGAGACAGCGGCGAGGCGGGGACGGGATGAGCCAAGGAGCTGCGGGAGCACGGGGCTGAGCCCGGACACTGCGGGGCTGGACACGGGATGGACACGGGATGGACACGGGAGGGACGTGGGGATGGACATGGGATGGACACGGGGATGGACAGGGATGGACACAGGATGGACACGGGATGGACATGGGATGGACACAGAGATGGACACGGGGATGGATGTGGGATGGACATGGGCTGGACATGGGATGGATACGGGGATGGACGTGGGATGGATGTGGGGATGGACATGGGACGGACACAAGATGAATGAGGGGATGGACACAGGGCTGCGTATGGGATGGACTCGGAGATGGACACAGGGATGGACGTGGAGATGGACACGAGGCTGGCCCAGTGCTGGACACGGTGCTGGACATGGAGATGGAGGCGGGGATGGACACGGGGCTGGTGAGGTGCTGGACATGGAGATGGACGTGGGGATGGACACGGGGCCGGCGCGGTGCTGAGCACCGGGAGCGCGCGGTCGGTGCTGCGGGGGAACGGTGCCAGGACCGGGCCCGGCCGGGCGGTGCTGGGGGTCTGTGCGGTGCCATGGGGGTGCCCAGTGCCCAAGCAGCACCGAGCTGTGCTCCGCGCCCGTGCAGGGTGGGCAACCACCGTGTCCATGCTCAATGACCAACCACCGTGTCCATGCTCCGTGCCCAACCACCATGCCCATGCTCCATGACCAACCACGTCCACACGCCGTGTCCAAGCCCCACGGCCGAGCACCACGGCCGAGCACCGTGTCCACGCACCATGTCCAGGGCGTGGCCAAGTGCCATGTCCACGCACCGTGTCCAGGGCGTGGCCAAGTGCCGTGTCCACGCACCGTGCCTGAGCACCACCACTGAGCACCATGCTCAAAGCACCACGTCCACAACACGTGGTCAATCACATCGCGGCCGAGCACCACGTCCATGGACCGTGTCCAAGCGCCAAAGCAGAGCACCGTGCCCGAGCACCACGTCCATGAAGCGCGGTCAAGCACCGAGTCCATGCGCCGAGTCCAAGCACCAAGCAGAGCACCCAT
Organism: Callaeas wilsoni; assembly: GCA_013398955.1. Taxonomy (NCBI): domain Eukaryota; kingdom Metazoa; phylum Chordata; class Aves; order Passeriformes; family Callaeidae; genus Callaeas; species Callaeas wilsoni. The sequence continues at coordinate 1,124 of VWPU01002881.1, forward strand.
GTCCGTGCACCACGTCTGAGCACCGCGTCCACAGTGCATGGCTGAGCACCATGGCCGAGCACCAATGTCCACACACCATGGCCGAGCACCAACGTCCATGCACCATGTCCACACACCCTGGCTGGGCACCGTGTCCACACATCATGTCTGAGCACCACGTCCACGGTGGCACGGCTGAGCACCGTGCCCACGCACCATGTCCGAGCACCGCGGTCAAGCAGAGTCTCCACACGCCCCGGCCAAGCACCGTGTCCACACGTCATGTTCACGCACCACAGCTGAGCACCACGTCCACGGTGCATGGCTGAGCACCATGCCCGAGCACCATGTCCATGCACCGTGTCTGAGCACCGTGGTCGAGCACCATGTCCACACACCACGTCCAAGCACCACAGCAGAGCACCGTGCCCAAGCATCGTGTCCATGCACCAAGTCCAAGCACCAAACACAGCACCATGTCCACGCACCACGTCCGAGCACCGTGCCCGAGCACCATGTCCACAGTGCGTGTCTGAGCACCACGTCCGAGCACCACGTCCGAGCACCGTGCTCAAGCATCGTGTCCAAGCACCATGTCCACGCACCACGTCCGAGCACCGTGCCCGAGCACCATGTCCACAGTCCGTGTCCGAGCACCACGTCCAAGCACCGTGGTCAAGCATCGTGTCCAAGCACCATGTCCACGCACACGTCTGAGCACCACGTCCATCACGTGTGGCCAAGCACTGGGAGCGAGCACCATGTCCACGCACCACGTCTGAGCACCACGTCCATCACGTGTGGCCAAGCACTGGGAGCGAGCACCATGTCCACGCACCACGTCTGAGCACCACGTCCATCGCGTGGGTCCAAGCACCGGGACCGAGCACCATGTCCACGCACCACGTCTGAGCACCGCGGCCGAGCCTCACGTCCAAGCACCGCACCAAGCACCGCGGCCAAGTGCCACGGCCGAGCACCGTGTCCACAATGTGTGGTCGAGCACCGCGCCTGAGCACCACGTCTGAGCACCACACCCACGAGGTGCGACCGAGCACCATTCCTGAGCACCACATCCAAGCGCTACGTCCATGACCTGTGGCCGAGCACCACGTCCGAGCACCACGTCCATGATGTATGACCGAGCACCATGATGTATGACCGAGCACCGTGTCCGAGCACCACATCCAAGCACCGCATCCACGATGTGTGGCCGAGCACCGTGTCCGAGCGCTGTGTCCACGCGCCACGTCCGAGCACCTGTCCAAGCACTGCTGCCGAGCACCGAGACCACACCTGGGCGAGCCCCGCGCCCGGACAGCACCTCTGAGCGCCTCATCCCAGCACCACACCCGCGCCCGGATCCGCAGGGAACGGCTCCACCACGACCCCGGCCGGCGGCACACCTTGGACGCGGCACCTCTTTCAGTTTGCATAAACCCAACCGGCTCCCGGCACGCCTCGAGCTGTCGCTCCAGAAAAGTAAACTTCCTTCTCAACGACATTGCTTAATTTTTTTTTTTTCTTTTATCTTGGTTCCTTAATTTCATATATACATTAGTAGCACCTCAGCGAGATGGAATCAGGCAGAAGCGTGATACAGTTTGTTAAAACACCATAGCACCGTTTGTATTACAAGATTTCATTTAATAAAAATATGCCTTATAGAGCCCACAAAGCGTACTCCAGTATTAAAAGGAAAAATCAGCAATTGAGGCACCTCAGGGATTCTGGTTTCCTTCTCCTTCCCATGCCTCATCCCAAGAGCATCGAGATGGGGGGGACCCAAACTGCATCCCCCGTTTCCTGCCCGAGGCGAAGCATCGCGGCCAGAAAAACCAAAGCGGGATGAGGGAGCCGGTCGGGGCTCCCCGCGCCGAGCCCTCCCTGGGGTTTCTACCGCGGGTGTTGTTCTAGCACCATTGTGGCCAGGACCTGCTGCAACATCAGGTCCCCACATCCCACTCCGAAGCGATTAAAAACATCCCTCCCCCCGAGCTCCGTGACCCCCGTGGCTTCGGCGCGGGCGGGACGAACGCGGCCGCCGGGAACGGGTAAAGGAAAAGATTTTGCTTGGAAACAGCCTCTCAGCAGCAAGGGGTAAAGAGCTGTGCATAGATTTCGAGTTTGTGTAGAAGTCTGAAGCGTGCGAATTTGTAATGACTGAGAGTTGAGGTAGGTTAGACGTTATGTAGTGTAAAAACGTGAGACTGCAGCAGTTCTCGCTCCCCGACCCGCGGCGCCGGCAGCTCCCCGCTCTCCCGGGCGGAACCCGCCGGAGCCAACGCCGCGCCGGACTGACCCCTCCCTGCACCGAAAAACCTCTGAGGAAGCAGGACTTAGACAGGTTACACGGACCGTCGCCTTCTCCGAACGCTCCTTCTCCTCCCAGCACTCGCCCCGCCGGGCGAAGCTCCAAGGCACCCCCGTCACGCCAGCCAGAGACCCCGGGCGACGCCAACGGGGCCGGCACCCGAATCCGGCCCCGGATCGGCCGGGTCCCCTCTCCGCGTTCCGAACCACATCGACACGGCGGGTCCCCGGCATCGCCCGCGGGCATCCCTAAAATCTGACTTGCCGTCGACTCTTACAATCCTGATATGCTATTGGGTATTTATAAGAAAAGCGGGAATAGCTCGTTGAGTTTCCTTGTCAAATATACGCGACTTTACAGATTACGGTTAAAAAACGAACCAAAAAAAAAAAAAATCATTAATGATGAAGGACGGACAAAGCATGTTAAATATTCTGCCAGTATTTACATTTCTCCCATGATAATCTTGTTTAAAACATACTGCTTCAAGTTGGGGAGGTGGGGGGGAGAGGAAAGAGGGGAGTTGTTTGCTTTTTAAGTTTCGCTTTCATTTTTTAAATCTAGGTGAAAGTGCTTTTAAAAAAATTCTTTCCCTATTTACAGGTTTAAAATCAGACCACGTAAATGTTCAGGCTGTTTTACCGAGATCCTGCTGATCCGTGCCCGTGCGCGAGGGAAGGAGGGTGACAGTAAACACGAGGTGATCCTGCACGGTGACGGCGTCGGCGCTGCCTCGCTGGCTCTCCAAAAGGCACCTCAAAGTGCAAAAGCAACGACCCCCCGGGGACGCCGGCCCCCGGCTCCGGCCACACCGCGCTCCCGGTGAGCCACGGGGCAGCTCGGCCGCTCACCGTCCGTCCCGGCGCCGCTCCGGCGTCGGGCGGGAAGTCTCGACTGAGAGTGTTCGAAAAGCACCACGCGGTTGTCGTTCGCTGGGTTATTGGTTGGGTTGGGTTTTTGTTTTGTTTTGTTTGTTTTTGCGGGAAGAACGGTGATCCGTAGGAAGGAGGGATGGCACCCGGGGACAGAGAGAGCACCGAGCCTCGGCGGCGCTGGCCGCGGCTCGCCGGCACCGGCGGGGAAGGTGGGACCGGCGGGGTTTTGGCCAGCCAAGTCTTGGGATTCGCTCTTCCCAGAGCCGATTGCACGGAGAAAGTCCCCCGGAGACGGAAAGCACCAGACTTTAGCAACAGTGATGTACAGAGAGCAACACTCGCTATTCACAGTTTGGGGTTGGTTTGTGTTTTTTTCCTGTTTTTTGTAAATTTTTTTTTTTTTTTTTTTTCCTGTTTTTGTCCCGTCGGCTCCTATGGAGATGCCGCCGCTGCCGCTCGCCCTGGGGCCGTCGGCAAAGGAGCCCCAAGTCCGAGCCCGAGTGCGGCCCCCCGGCAGCGGCATTCCCCAGCCCGGACGTGTCCTGAGGTCTCCGGCGCCAGGAAAGACGCCGGCTTGCTCCGTCGCGGCAGAACCGATCCCACCAGAGGCGAGGAGCCGAGCGGAGACGCGCCGTCCCGGGACGGCCCGCTTGCTCGCGGGCTCCCGTTGCTTAAGAAAGGACTCCTCGAGCTGCAAAATTGGTATTTTTAGGTCCTTGGAATAAAAATAATTGGATGTTCAGCGTGTCCGGCTGACAGTAAAGCACATGGTCCAACCAGCCCCCACGCGTCGGAGCCGGAGGGAGTCACCTCTTGCCTTTAAGCTGGTTTGGTGTTCAGGTTGGTTTGGATTCATGATTAGGGTGGTTTCTCAATGTTGGCTTCTCTTGCGAAGATCGGCTTCATCGTTGTCATTGGAGTAAAAAATAAAATAAAATAAAATCCAACAAATAGGCCATTTTAAGTGGAATTAAAAACCTCTCCTTGCAAAAGGACGCTAGGAAATTCATCCGAGGCTAGATTAAAAAACATGGAGATATAAATATGAGATTACCTAAAATCATCAAACAGCATCGTTCCTCTTGGGTTTTTTAACCAAGTTTTGCTTGGTTTGCCAACTCCTCGCCGGGCGCAGCTCTCCGACGGCGTGAGCCCGCGCCGGCTCCGCTGCTCCCGAGCGTGCGTGTTGGGTACGTTTCCTATGGGTTGGATTTTTTTTTTTTTTTGTGGTTGTTGTGTTTCGCTTCGGTTTTGTCGATTTACTTTTGTTTTCTTCTCCCCCACGCCCGAGGAGAAAGCACCACGAAGCAACGCCGGGCTCCGGCGCTGCCGAGGGTTGAGGTAAGATGGGGCCACGGCGGTCGCCTCCGTCTCAGATCCAGCGGCTGTAGGGGCCCGTCACCTTGGTGTAGGCGTAGGAGGACACAGTGATGGCGGAGTTGGTGGGGATGGCCACCGCCTGCCGCGTGGGGACCGAGTCCCTCCTCTCCTTGCTGGGCGCCTCAGTCGCCAGCGCGCCGCCCCACTTGCGCTTCTTGGCAAAAGCTTTGGCGTCCGGCGGCAGCCCCAGCCGCGCCGCCTCCTCCTGCCGGGCCCGAGCCCGCTCCGCCAGCTGCTTCATCTTGGCCTCCCACAGCGCCAGGCCGTGGTTGGGCTGGTTCAAGTTCTTGTGTTGGTAGAAGACGAGGGAGATGCGGGTGGGGTGGCAGCGGTTGGGTTTCTTCAGCGGGGTGGTGGCGTGGAGCTCGCGGCGGGCGCACTCGATGAGGATGGAGCCGTGGGCCGGCGCCACGGCCACGCCGCCGATGTTCTCGTCCAGGAAGTTGTGCTCGCTGTCCGACCACTCCTCTTCCTCTTCCTCCTCCTCTTCCTCCTCCTCCTCCTCTTCCTCCTTCACCGCCTTCTCCGGCAGATCCTCCTCCAGGCCAAAGGGGTCCCACGGCTTCTCCTGGCGGGGCCCTGCCGCCCCCTTCTCACCCACCGCTGCCTCCCACGGCTTCTCCGGCAGCCCCGGGCTGGGTGCCGGCGTCCTCCGCTCCTCCACCTTCACGGAGCCCCACGGCTCCTCGGGGAAGCTGGGGAGCCCTGGCAAAGCCGAGCTGAACCCCAGCGACCCCAGCAGGCTCGGGGTGCCCGTGCCGGCCAGCGCCGTCTCCCCCAGCTTGCAGGGGCTCCACGGTTTCGGCAGCAAGCCCGAGCCGTGCGCCGCCGCCGCCGCCGGCTCTCCTGCCAGGACATTGGACCACTGCTTCTCCGGCGGTGGCAAGCGCACGGCAGCGTCGAAGGCGCTCAGCTTCTCCCGCCCGCCCGAGCCCGGCGCCAGCGCGTTCCACGAGCCCTCGGCCGTGCTAGTCCTCTCGGGAGAAGCCGTGCCCCGGGGCGCCTTGAAGGGGCTCCACCGCTGCTCCGGCGACGTGCCGTGCGCGGGGATGGCCGGCAGCGTTAAGCCGGGGCCGGGCACGGCCGCTGCGCTGGGAAGGGGCTCGATGGCGGGCGGGGGGTCTGGAGGCTCCTGCTTGATGGGCCGGCTGCCGAAACAGTTCTGTGCAAACGACGGTGCCTCCTCCGAGCCCGAGCTAGTCCTGTGCGCCCCGGCCGCCGCCGCCGCTTTCTGCTGGCTGGCGTAGCGGTTGGCTCGCTCGTAGGTGCGCTGGTGATGGTTTTTGCTCCGCACGCTGTGCGGGATGGGCTCGGGGAAACTGGTGTTCCCGTAAGTGTGGTTGAGGTTCTCCTGCAGCGCCGAGACGTCGGGCTTCTTCTCGTAGCCATTGCTCACCCAGCTGCTCCCACTCCTCTCGGGCGCCCCGTAATTGAGAAACTGCGAGGGGAACACGTGGTTGCTGGAAAAGCCGTAATACCCGAAGGAGGGAAGCGTGAACTTGGAGTGAAACCCGTTCACGGAAGGCAGATTGGGCTGTGCATAGTAGGAATGGTAAGAGTAAACACTGTTCATGCTGTACGGGTCGGAGGGCCGGCAGCTGCCCAGCACTGAGTAGCTCTCCACCACCGCATTGCCGTTGTACTTGAAGGCGTTGTAATGGCTCTGGGGTTCCACCTTGATGGAAGGTTTCAGTGGCTGCGGGGGTATCCCGCCTTTCAACGCCATACCTGTGGGACAGCACACACAGCCCCCGTGACCTGCCGGCCGAGGAAGCCACCGGAGCGGAGCCAGGACCCCAAAACACTCGGCCAGACTCAGAAATCCCACGGTGATGGGTTTGCCAGCCACCTGCAGAGGTTGGCATCCCTTGTCATCACCCGGTGCACCAGCATTGATTCACACCTTCGTGAAAACCCAGGTGGCACAGAGATGCCATCCAGAACAACAATACACCAGCTCAAGAAAGCCCCCAACCACATCCCCATCCCCTCACGCGCTTTACGGGCGGCTTGGGGCGGCAGGACCTCACCTCTGCCCCCGTTACCTGCATTTGGCTGGAGCGTGGGGAGCTCGAGCGCTTCCTGCTTGATCTTCTCTGGCGTCATCAGCTTCTCCTTCTGCAGCTTCTTCTTCTCCGCAGCAGCTCTCCTGGCTTCCAGCTGCCGCTGCCGGCAGGACTTGGCGGGCTCGGGCAGCTTGCGGACCTCGCGGGGGAAGGACGTGAGCACCTGGATGGCCCCGCTGCCCACCTTGGCGTTTTGGTTCTCCTCGCTGCCGAACTCATCCGTGCTGGACATCTTGTAGAGGGGGAGGACGTGCAGCTGCTCATCTTCGGGAATTTTCCCCACCACACGATTGTCTTCCTTTGTCAGCGTGCAGACCTGGCCAGAGCAGGTGCTGTCAGTGGGATGCTGATGGATGTGGCCCGTGTTGGACGAGCCAAACCTCCCACTTCTTCCCCACACGGACGTGAAGCCACACCAGCCTGGCATCCCCCAGCCTGCTCCAGTCCCCAGCCGGTATTTGAAAACCTCCCGTGGGGTTTGGGTCGGACAAAAGCAGATGCTGGTCCCCGTTAGCACCATGCTCAAGTCTGGCTGGGGGGGCTCTGAGCAGCTCATGTGAGGCATGCACACACCAAGGAACTGGAGTCATGAGGGTCGGACAACTGGGGAAGGAGCCCCTCAAAAAGCAGCATCCCAAATTAGGAGGGAGCACCCCGAAAAGCCCTGCCAGGCGCCTGCTTACCACGGTGCAGCCGTTGTAGAGGTTATGCTGGTCCTTGTGAGCGTGGGCGCAGAAGTCCATGCACGCTGTCACCCCCGAGAACGGCCTCCCCTCCTTCAAGCCCAGCCGGCAGTCGATCGCTACATCCTCGTTGGTGACCTGTGGGAGGAGGAGGGAGAGCTGGTTATCCAAAACCTCCCAAACACCACCACCCCGCACCCATTCCAACCACCTGGCCGCTGTTCCCACGGGATGGGATGACCAGTACCTGGTTTTGGTAGGCTTGCGGCGCCAGCCTCTTGTAAAGCGGGGCAACCTCGGTGGCCAAGTCCTGAAAGCTTCTCCGGAGCAGCTCTTCCTGTGGCAGGGAAAAGAGGAGGATGTTCCCCAGGGGTTTCAGCAGCAGGGCTGGAATTGGGGACAGAGCCCACAGACACCACATGGCATCCAACCCTTCCCACGATATCCACCACGGCACAAAGCACGTGGCTTAAATTCCTCGTGAGGATTTGGCTGCTCAACCTCCAGCCTCAGTGTCTGTTGTGCTTTTGCTCACTCGACCAAAGAGCCCTCTGGCTCTTCCCTGGGATTTCTACAGAGGTCCCATTTGTGCCACCTTTCTTTGCCTCATCTCTCTAGTCCATAAAAAACCCCACAAGGAATCCTATTTTAAGGCTCCAGAAAGGAAAGGAGCTCCAAACCACCACCCCACCGGCACTGCCCCGCTCCACCCGCATCACCCACCTCTTTGGGATTGTCTCCCACCAGCCTGAACTTGCGGGGAGTTTTGCTGCGGGCGTATTTGCAGCCGTTAAAGTACATGCTCCAGGAGCAGCCGAAGGAGAAGGAAGCGCCGCAGGTGTTGGGGTCCTTGCCTTGGCACGCGCAGGTCCGGCTGCGGGGGGGACACGGCGGAGGAGCGTCAGCCGTCGGTGCCACGCGGTGACGGCAGCTCTGGGAGCAGGAGGGAGCCCCGCATCCCATTCCCACATCCCATTCCCATGTCCCATTCCCGCATCCCGTTCCCGCATCCCGTTCCCAGCCCGAGGCATGGTGGAGGTGGGACTTACTCATCGTTGAGGCCGCAGCGGCGGCTGGTGGGGTTGCCGTACTTGGTGAGGGTGTCGGTGAGCTCCTGGTACAGCGTGTCGCCCAGCGTGCGCGGGATGCCCTCCCAGGCCAGGATGAGGATGATGATGACGGCGTTCTGGCAGTGGTGGCCGGCGCGGTGCCGCACCAGGCACAGCAGCTTCTCCTCTTGGTTGTGTCTGCGGATCACCTGGAAAACAGAGGGGCCAAGTCAGACCACTCCAGTGAACACCTCCCGCGGTGGGGAGGATCCCGGGATCCTCGATGCCTTCCCCAGTGCCCTGTGGGGTGTGGGGGGCAGATCTGGGCGTGTCCCCATGGCTGCATTCACCCCGTGGGCTTTGGGAGGCTGGGGGGAGCTGCTGGCACTGGACAGGCCATGCCACAGGTGCTGAGGGTGGGAAGCCCCAGGGAGTGTCCCTGGGAGTGGACACAGCTCTCACTTCCTCCTTGCCAGCCCTAATCCAGCATCCCACCCCTGCCCACTGTGGCCACACCAGTGCGGCAACTCCTGGTCCCCAGGCATGGAGGGGACAAGCTCAGGGAGGCTCCGATGGGGACGAGAGGCACTCACCCACTTGGCGATGGGGCAGCCCCGGGAGCTCTTCCCCTCCTTGCCCGTGTAGATGACCTTCTCGATGCGGATGGCCTTGCCCTTCTCACCGTACCTGCCAGGGAATGGCCGTCAGCCCCGCTCGGCCCCACACGCACGAGAGCCCCACTCGCCTTCAGGGGCCCCTCAGGATCCCCCACTCACCCTCACCAGACACCACTGACTCTCACAAATCCTCACTTCGCTGATGAGACCTCACTCACTCTTACAAACCCCCATTTCCCTGACCCCACTCACTCTCACAAATCCCCACTTCCCTGACCCCACTCACNCTCTCACAAATCCCCACCTCCCTGATGAGACCCCACTCACTCACAAATCCCCATTTCCCTGACGAGATCCCACTCACTCTCACAAATCCCCACTTCCCTGACCCCACTCACTCTCACGAATCCCCACTCACTCTCTCCAGTCCCCACTCCCTTGAGAGGACCCCACTCACTCTCACGAGTCCCCACTCACTCTCTCAAGTTCCCACTCACCCCGATAGGACCCCACTCACTCTCTCCAGTCCCCACTCCCTCGAGAGGACTCCAGCCCCTCCGGCACTCACAGACCCCGTGCCGGGCCCCGCAGTGAGGGGCTCTTACCGCTCCTCCATGAGCTCCCGGATGGAGGCCACAGTGGGCCCCGAGCCCAGGTGGGTGTAATACGGCCCCTCATCCTTCTCCACAATTTGCTCTGCAGAGACAGGAGAGGGGGACAGAGATTTTAGGGTTTGCACCTTTGCCGGCTGCCCGGAAAGATTCCAAACACCCAAATTTCCTCAAATTGAGCACTTCTGCACCAAAAATCAAGGGTTTGTTAAACAGCAAGTCCTCGTTCCCTGCTCTGGGAGATGCTGCCAGCACTGAAATGCTGCTGAGGAATGGATTCTCACCCATTGACACCCACCCCATTTTGGGACCCAAAAACCTCCCTGAGCAGCCACAGGCCTTTCAAGCACCCTGGCACTGACCACGGCTCCATCCAGGGAATTCGCTCTGGCCACGTGAGCTCTGCTGGGTGGGAGATTCAGATTCCAAACCCCCTCCTCACCCTGGACCACCTGCTCCCCACCAGCTCCCACCCAGGGCTCCTGTCTGGAACTGCTCACATGGACCAGCCCAGCTGGATGCTGCCAAAGCTGTCACGGGATGATGTGGGGGCTGGAAACTATTGCTGCCTGCTTTAGGCTTTCCCAGAGGATTTGGGGATGCTCATGGGGTGCCCTGAGCTGGCTGAGCCTGTGCGAGGAAGGAGCTTCTGCATGGGGAAGAGGTAGAAGGTTGAGGAGGCTACAGGAGAAGGATATGGGCATGGGGAGAAGGATGTGGGGGCTACAGGAGGATCTTGGGGCTGCAGGAGGATCTTGGGGCCGCAGGAGAAGGAAGCTGGAGCTTCAGGAGAAGGACACTGGAGCTATGGGAGAGGGATGCTGGGGCTACTGGAGGACAGTGGAGCTGTGGGAGGATCCCGAGGTTTCAGGAGGATGGTGGAGCTATGGGAAAAGAATGTTCAAAATACAGGAGAAGGATGTTGGAGGATTCTGGAGCCTCAGGAGAAGGACGCTGGAGCTACAGAAGGATCCTGGAATTACAGGAGATGGGAGTTGGCGCTGTGGGAAGATCCTGGGGCTGCAGGAGGAGGGTGCTGGGGCTGCAGGAGGAGGGTGCTGGGGCTACACCCCGAACCAACACCCCCCTCGCAGCAGCAAACCCCTGGGGGCTTTCAGGGCACGAAGGTGCGGGTGTGGGAGGTGACGGATGCTCCAGGCAGCCCCAGCGGCGCGGGGTGGATCCCGGCACACGGGGATGCTCCAGCGCTGCCGGGTGGGATGCATCCAGCACCACGGCCGGGGCTGATCTGTCTTTGCATCCCTCTGCCCTGATTTTCATTCCCGTCATGTCCAGCTGGCTGGGAGCCAGGCCGAGGAGAAAGCCGGGCTCAGCTGGGCTGCAGCTGTCCAGACAGGGATCAATACGGGACGCGCGGAAAAGGCTCGTTTTATTACAGCCTCCAACAGCAGCGGCACCCAATAAAGCACCGAGCCCAGCTCCTGCTGCATTTCTGTCTCCCACAGCTTTTCCTTGAGAAAACAGAGAAGTGGCAAGGGGGGGAATCCCCCCTCTCCCAGCCCCTAAAGGGATCTTTTCCTGGCAAACTCCGAGATGGGTTTGAGCGGCTTCAGAAAAGCTTTCCCTTCTCTCTGCGGAGTTTGGGCTAATTCCTGCCGCCATTTACAAGCAAATAAATAATCATAAGCCCCACTAATAAAGTGCAGCTTGTGCTTAGCCCAGGGCCTCCTCTCCCAGCAGTGAGGGGGGTAATTTTTCCAGTTGGATGCCCCAAATCCTCACCCTGCTCCTCCCAGGGGAGCGCACAGGTCCAGTTGAAATACTGGGGAGGGAATATCCAGCTCCCCACACTCGGATGGAGGCAGACTGAAAGGACCGGGTAGGAATTCTCCAGTATTTGCTGCAAAGTCTAATAAACGCCAATACACACCCAAAAAAACCAACAAAAAATCCACAAATCCAAGAGTTTGGTGATTTTCCAATGCATCCTGGTGGGATTGGCCAGCAAACAAGGCAGCATCCCAGCAGCAAGTATTTCTCCAGTGATAAGCAAAGCATCAAGCCGAAGTTTGGGTTACTCAAAGTAACCTGAACTAATTTCAGCTAATTTGGCTGAAAATACCAGGAATAACCAGGTGAGCGGGGGTTTAGATGGGTTTTGGCACCGGGACCACCATGGATTCATGGGATTCAGCTGGTTAAGGTTAAATAGAAGGAAAACCCAACAGCCCTTTGGTTTTGATGCTCATCCAACCCCCCACCAGCACAGCCAGTGGCACCAGTGCCACCCCCGTGGTGACGCAGGCAGGCACTCCGGATTTCCATCCAACCGTGAAAGTAAGAGAGGAGAAGAGAAAGCAAAAGGGAGCTCCACAGCACCCGGGTTTCACCACGAGTGCCTTACCTCCCCAGAAATCGGGGCTTTGCTGGTGCCATGGCTTCGCTCCATTATCTACCCAGGTCAACTCCGCCACCCTCCTCACCACCCCCCGGCACCCCCAGCGCGGATCCTCACTCACCAACACAGTCACAGGTGGGGAACTCCGCTTGTGCCCGCTTGGCCGGGGTGTCCAGGAGGCTTTTGGTCGGCGTGTCCAGGTATTTCAGCGGAGACTCCAGAAAGCCGCTGAGGGTCGGCGTCAGCGGCACCTCGTCCTTGGTGGGTGTTCTGTCGACGTCATCCACGTCTGGGTTTTGGCTTTCCTCAGAGTAAAAACACGTGGTAGACACCACGGTGATAGCACCAGAAGACTCGATTTTGATCTGTTTGGGGGACCGGGCAGTGAAGGGTGGCTCTGACAGCGGCCCCTTCCCTGGAGAGACGCTTTTGGGTCTGGCTTGGGGAGTGCTGCTCGGAGCCGGGGCGGCGGCGGCGGCGGTGGGGGACCCTTGCAGGGCTGGTGCTGGCCCCCCCGGCAGCTCGGCAGCCCCAGGGGCGAGCGGGGCGGGCGTCTCGGGGGGCGGCAGGTTGAAATTCTCCCCAAATTCAGCTTCAAATTGTCGGATGAGCTCTTCCAACTTGTCATCCACCATGATGGGAGCTGAGGTGGCCGGCGGGGGGGCAGCCGGTGCTTCCTCCGAGCCGGTCGAGCCCGCCGGCGCCGAGCGAATTTGGGGGCCCCCCCCGGGGGCACCCCTTTCCTGAGAGTCGGGAGCCGGGGGGACGCCGTTGAGGGGGTTTGGTGGCGGGGGGCATGCGGCGGGCAGGGGTAGTGCAAGAGGCTGGTGCGGGAAGGCCGGCGGCGGCGGCGGTTCCGTTTGCATCTCTTCGGCGGGGGGTTCGGCGGGGGGTTCGGCGGGCGCCCGGAACCCCTCCAGGCTGATCTGCCAGAGGGGCGGGAAGAGCGGCTGCGAGTCCTTCTGCTTCGCCTTCTTGATCTGCACTTGCTTGCGGAGAGGTTTGGCCGGCGGGGGCTTTTCGGGCGGCGTTTTCTTCTTCTTCTCTTTGGGCTGCTTTTCGAAGGGCTTGGGGGGCACGGCCGGGGCGCCGGGAGCCCACCAGCCGCTCGGCCGGTCCGGGGGTGCTGCCGCCGCCGCCAGGCTTTGCTCGAGGAAGAGGCTGCGCTTGTGGTGGAGATGCTGCTGCAGGACCAGCTGCGTCTTCTTGTGGAGGTCGGGCTCCGGCGGTGCCGGCGGCAAGCGGGGGCCGCCTGGTGCTTCCTTGCTGGGTGCTCGCTCGGGGGGTTCCGTTTTGGGGGCTGTCACTTTGCCGGCCGTCGCTTCGGGTCTCTTGAAAGCCGCCTTGATGTAGTCGTCAGCGTTACCCAGCAGCTGCTCCAGCTCTGCCATGGGGTCTCCGGCCCCCGCCGCCCCCTCGGCCTCCAGCCCCCAAGAGGCCGCGAAGTTCCCCCGCGGAGGTGCCGCGCCGAAAAATGGCTCAGGTGCCGCTCCCGGCTCCGGCGGGTAGCGGGGCTCATCCCCTCGCTGCCACGCGGCCCCCGGCGGGCCGAGGGGGCCGGGGCCGAAGGGGACGGCG